>APFE031040946.1:199243-251272 GCA_000404065.3 Pinus taeda
TACCAGGGACGGATCTTCGTCAAAGGGAGCTAATGAAGAGAATTATGCTTTGGCTGCCAAAGCAAAGAAAGGGAAGAGCAAGAAAGCTTCTCAGTCTGGTGCGAAAGGCAAGAAGCAGGATATGTCCAAGGTGAAGTGTTTTCACTGCACCAGCATGGACACTATGCCACAAATTGTCCGCAGAAGAAGAAGAACAAGCAAGCTGCTGGATCTGCAGGGGGAGAGGCCTTAGCTTCTCAGTTTGAGCTTGATTTTCATTGATCGCATGCTTGGTTTCAAGTGTGATGGGATTAGTGTGGTTCTTGGATAGTGGTGAGTCTTTTCACATGACGGGAGATAGAGATTTGTTCTCTGATCTGGAGGACAAAGATCTTGGAGTGCATATCAAGATGGGCGATGATGGTAGATACAGTGCGACCGGTATCGGTACCATTTCCTTTGAGAGGGAGTCTGGTAAACCCTTTGTATTGAAGGAAGTCATGCATGTTCCAGGATTGAAGAAGAATCTCATCTCAGTGGCGATGTTAGAAGACAAGGGTATGATGTTGTTTTCAGCGAGGGAAAGGCCTTCCTGCGCAGCAAGACAACTGGTGAGACCCGGAAGATAGGGGTTCGAGTGAGGAACCTTTATCAGTTGCATGTAGATGGATGCACAGCAATGGCAAGCAAGGCAGAAGGATTGGTGAGCGGGGATGATGGCGAGTTGTGGCACAGGAGATTGGGTCACCTTCACCATGGATCCTTGAAGATACTGCAGCAGATCACTACAGGGCTTCCTAAAGGCACACTTGCGCAGTCAGATCAGTGCAAGGGGTGTACTTTGGGGAAGTTTGTGAAAGCCACCTTCACGAGAAGGATAGTCGCGCCACGACGATCCTTGAGAGAATTCACACAGACGTGTGTGGACCTTTCTCAGTTGCTTCGACAGCAAAACACAGGTATTATGTGATTTTTGTTGATGATTTCTCTCGTAAGTGCTGGATCTTCTTCATGCAGAAGAAGAGCGAGACATATTCAAAGTTCTGTGAATTCAAAGCACTGGTCGAGAAGGAGTCGGGGAAGAAGGTGAAGGCTCTTAGAAGCGATAATGGTGGTGAATACATCTCGGACGAGTTCAAGGATTTCTGCAAGGCAGAAGGGATTCGTAGAGAGCTCATAGCTCCCCATAACCCACAGCAAAACGAGGTAGCTGAGCGGAAGAACAGAACGATTGTGGGTGCTGCATGGGCAATGTTGCATGATCAGGGCCTACCCCTTCACTTGTGGGCAGAAGCATGCAATATAGCACTTTATGTGCAGAACCGCTGTCCTCATAGGATACTTGGCATGAGTACACCTGAGGAGACTTATTCTGGTAAGAAACCTGATCTTTCTCATTTGAGGATTTTTGGTGCTAACTTTTACATGCATGTGACGAAGGATGCCAGAAAGAAGTTGGAGCCGACTGCAGAGGTTGGCATATTTGTGGGGTACACTGATATGCCCCACAACTATCGTGTGTATTTTCCAGACAGTGGTAAGACTGTTGTGCGACGGGATATAAAATTTCAGGAGTAGAAAGCCATGAAGTGTTCGCTTGAGAGGGAGCTACACTTGCATGCAGATGAGGAGCTATTAGTTCCTAAGGATGAGCTTCAGGACGTGGATCAGCCACAGGACGAGGTTCATGGAGTGGAAGAGACCACTCATGCAGCGCCAACCATCAGAGGGCGAAAGCGCTTGACAGAAGCTGAGCGACTGGCTCAAGATGCAGAGAAAGTTGTAGGACCACCTACAGCCCAACGCAGGCAGAGACAGTCACCTGATCGGTACACTGGATACATGGCTCTTATGAGCAAGTGTGTTGTGACTGAGCCATCCTCTTTCGAGGAAGCTTTGGAGGATCCCGCATGGGTAGACGCCATGGTGGAAGAGTATGATTCTATTGTCAGAAACAGTGCATGGGAGATTGTTCCTAGACCGGAAAGGAAATCAGTGGTAGGTTCGAGATGGATCTACAAAGAGGCGCAGACGGGATGGCACAGTACAAGCAAGATGTGAAGACCGAGGCCTTCCACAGATTGAGGGAATGCTACTTCAGCAGAGGTAGTGGATGCCACTGGTTACTAGCAGTTGGTGAGTCGCATGTGTGCAGACTCAAGAGAGGCACATCAGGATATGGATTGGATGAGGTGAAGCTATGTGGCTTCATGGATGCACATTGGGCAGGGAGCTCAAGAGGCCAAGTATATGGCAGAAAGGGCATCAGGTACCATCATATCAGAGATTGTGTGCAGCGGAGGATCATGTTACTTTCGTACATTCCAACGGAGGATCAGGATGCTGATATTCTGACGAAGGCTCTTACCAGGAGCAGATTCGAGTACCACCGAGGCAGGATAGGGGTTGCTGATAATCCATATCTTGTCGAGAGGGAGTGTTGAGATTGCAACAAGATGATGGAGCTTAGTGAAAAGAGTCGCCTTCAATAAGTGGGCCCGCAGGCTATTTTTGGCGCAAGTCTATTTTTAGACTATGTCTATTTTTAGACCTATGGATTGCAAGTTGCTATTTATGGATGATTGATCAACTAAGAAAAATAGATGGAATTCTATTTTTAGATCACAGCGGAGTGACAGCTCAGTCTAAAAATAGAAAAGTCAAATATTATTAGCTCACAATAATATTTAGACAATAAACTTAATATTATTCTCTTGGAGCACTTTAGTTCGAGCTACGGATGTGGCACATGCAATTGCATGAAGGAAATACGTGGTTCTTATGGGTTAGTTGAATATTTGCATGCATGACTTCAGTTAGAACTCAAGTGAGTTGAGTTTAGTGGACTGGAGGGGCAGTTGATGGAGTTGTGTTCAGTTTAGCTTTGTTAAACTGGTTGTATTTAGTCTAACTGGCAAATAGACTAGAGATGAGTTGGGTGAATTAGTTATAAATTAATTCACAAGTTATTAACTCATAATACAACTAATGAATACATCAGTTAACTCAGTTGCATGTCAGTGCATGTTCAGTTCAGCAGGGACAAGTGTTAGAGAATCAGATTGCTATCAGTTGTGACTATAGTTGTGCATCAGATCTTGCACAATCAAGGGATTGAGTATGCCAATGAGTTTTCCCACATATTTTCCCACATTGTAGCTTGTGCTCACGTGATTTTGCCACGTAAATACGTGGTTGCCTTGGAATTATCATCAGTTCTTGAGCAGGTATTGAGCAGCGGAGGCAGGCAAGCAGCGAAGGAGATTTGAGCCAGTGATTGATTCAGATCTGAGCTGTATTGTGTGTAACAGAGGTGGAGATACTTGTGAGAAGTATTATGCTGTGTAATGTTACATGACTCAATCATTAATATACAGATAGTTGGGGTTTTTAGCGAGATGCTTTCCCCGGGATACATACTGTGTTAATGTGTGAATGCTCTTGATGTTTTATTGTTATTGATGCTGCTATATTGATGATCAACGTAGAGGAGCTTATGTATTGTGTATGTTTTCTGCAATAGTACATGATCAGGATAATCTCTATTGAATATGTGTTAAATTATTCAAAATTTCTACAATATGAGGCTGTAGCATAATATGAATGCATCCAGGCATGTGGGTGGCTACCTGAAGGGACACCCTCTCATGAGGTTTGAAACATCTCACACACACCCAGGAATCATTGGTACAATCTGATGCATCACTGGACCATCAAGTGTATGAATCATGAACATGAAAGAACCAAGTCAAAGGGAAATAATGTGTCCCTCTACTCAGTTCAAGGCATTGAACAAGAATGGAAGTTGCAACCAAGATATATCGCTCTCTAGGCCTTTCTTATGGAATACATGAGTCGATGTCGATAGAATAGGGCCCACGATAGATGAGGCAATAAGGATCCTCAACTAAGGCATGAGGGAAAATAGTAATGTGACTGATGGACTAAAACCAAAGATAATGGGGAAAAGTAGGACGAGAGGAAAATAGATGATTTCCCTTATCAGAGCATAAAGTGCATGGTTGACCTAGAAGTGACTGACTCAACTTTAGAGGGGATGGGGACATTATGACTCCAGGCCAAAATGGGCAACACAGGATGAACGATATGCAAATATGGATGGAATACTATGACATAGACTCCAAGAATTCAAGGGTGACTCGATGACACCTCCACATAGGCTAGGCCTAGTGTCGACCATCAAATATTAAGTAATTGATGGTTACTCATGACGAAATTTGACATATGGTATGATAAGTATTAAGTGGAGGTGGAACTCAAAGTACAAGTGTCACTTTATGATGAAATTCAATTTTGAGAGGCGACAAAGTGACCTTTCTTGGAAAAATGACTTCATGGTGAAGTATCAAATCATCAAAAACTTAGGAAGGCCCATTATAGAGCCTGATGATAGCTTTTCAACGGTGCTGATAGTTCATCAAATTGAGCTACAGCTTGTTTCCAATGGGCGAAAACTTTTTTTTGGATTTTTTATGAAAAGGACGTTTCCCCCAAATTTGGATTCATTTGCTAAGTGACATGTGGTGAATTTGGAGAGGAGGAAAAGGCTATAAATCTTGAGGACATCATAGTGAGCAAATCGACTGTATGAATCAAGATCAACTACTTTCATGTAGGTGGCCTTACTCATCTCTTCAATTTAATTGGTTTATTTCCTGATTTTTGGCACCTGGTAGCTCCTTAATAGACCCTTGCTCTTTCTCATGGTCGCATCACACTTTTTCGGCCCAAAACTGCGATTTGGCTCATAGGAAACAACTGGAAACCTATGAGCTCATACTTTCTAGGTAGAAAACTACAATTTGAGGTGGGACAGAGGGTTGGTCTCCTAGCTAGGTGGGGGCTGTAGGCTAATTAGTGTATACCATTGTTTTCTTCTTTGAACTGACAAGACATGTGGTGTTTTGTAGGCATGGCAGAGCTGAAAATGAACTGACATGAAAGAGACTTGGATACTCTTTGATCCAAGATCTAGGGGGATTAGGCGGTTCTAGGGGTATTGGCTCATAATGGGGTTCATAAGTTGGTAGAGAACTCACTGATGAGGGTAGGTGAGCACTTACTATCAATAATCGTGAGTTATTGGGATCCAGATCAAAAGGTCTTTGTCATGCAGGGGCACAATATTGAGCTCAAATTATAGGATATTTACTTCTTTATCAGACCGCCTCCCCTCGGAGTGGAGCACCATTTTCGACGGGGTGTTCATGTCAAGGGCATGACTATCCCACACTTGGTGATCTAGAGAGGCTAGAGACATAGGCTGTTGTTGCCGCTGTGCTACGGGTCTTGTGTAGCCAAGCATTCCACCACATCACTGGTAGGGATATGATGTTGTTTGAGAGTGTTTTGGCTGAGACCTACTATGGGTGGGCCTAGAAGATGCTGTTGTCGGTGAAAAGGTAGCTAAGTATTTGTAGGAGGTAGGTGAATCATGATTGCAATTTTGCTACAATACTATGTGCATTCTTCTTTGAGATGATACCCACTATCCGTCCTCATGTACAGATTTGAGATTGGG
This sequence comes from Pinus taeda, assembly GCA_000404065.3. Taxonomy (NCBI): domain Eukaryota; kingdom Viridiplantae; phylum Streptophyta; class Pinopsida; order Pinales; family Pinaceae; genus Pinus; species Pinus taeda. Next base: position 204,765 of record APFE031040946.1, read on the forward strand.
GCCCACAGGAGCCGGGCCCCCAGGATGCACTACTGGGGGTAGCTACTATGGAGAGGAGAAGGAGGGGGAGTCAGACGGGTGTTATGACATGATTTTTTCGCCAATTGGGATTAGATTCCCCTTTACATTGACGATTACCCTTATAGTGGGATGAAATATCAGGGAAATCCTCATTTGTCACTTCTACCTAGGTGAGCATGGGGACCAGACGCTAAGTATTAAGTTGCTATTTTTATTGTGCATTTCATATTTCTATCACATGTATATGGTACTGAGTGTAAAATATGTTGTATGCAAACATAGCACCGTAAAGTCAGCAACATATGCAGGCTGAGCTGTAGTGCCTGGGGCTACAAATCGAGGGACATCATCATCAGATCAGGGTCCAGAGGATACTGCGCTGCTTGCTGATCTTCATCGCAGGTTTGATGTACTCTTGGCCAAAGTTTCAGAGTGCAGATGGCATGAATTAGAGCAACGATACATAGATGATGTGTGTCATGTTAGAAAATTATATATTATGGAGAAATGGAACACATAAAATATTGCAGAAATATAAACACAGAAAACACATAAAACAAGAGAGACACAGATATACGTGGTTCACCGAGTTTGGGCTACATCCACCCCGAACAACCAGTCCTTCCTTTCTATTATCCAGCAAAATGAAGAGACACAACCTACAACAAATCCGATGTAATATCCTCTATTTTCTCTCACAGGCTCACCTCTCTATTTCTCGCTCACAGAATACACATCTATTACACAACCACAAATACAATGCCCTCATACAAAGAGAGGGGTTTCCTTCTAGGGAAAAAAACCATAAACTAAACATAAGTTCTACTGTCAGATCATCCGCCTAATGAATGGCCCAGATTGACTAGAAATTACTATATTTTACAAGGCAATTTTACATCTATTGACCGCTGGCCCCCAGACCCCCCACTTGGGGGGATCAGTCCCCCCGGACCCCCGTAGGGGGGAAGTCCCCCTTGTGTGGAGGGGTGTATAAACTTCTTGGGGTATACATTCGGCTAAAACAAAGACCTCTGAACAATCATGCTCCACACACAACATGTCAGTCATCTCTCAGAGTGGTGAGGTATCATGTGGTGCGTGGCGGTGGATGGTCAGACAGTACGTGATCTATGCTCAAGTGGAAAAGAGCCTTTGGCATGGGATTCGCCAGACAACGGATAGATGTAGGGACATGTGGGTCCCTTTGATTTTGATTTTTGTAACATGCTATGGGAATCTGAGATATATTTAGAACTATTGGCTCCAAACTCTTATATGATACATAGTATGATTATGCATTTTATATGATGATGATGGTTCACCATTTGTTTTTCTTATGGTTATATTCTGTGCTATACATGTGATAAATGCCAATCTAGAATGTTATTTGCAATGGAATCTACATAGTTATTTTGGGCTCTAGGAACATGACTGAACATAATGATTTTAAATTCACCAACCAATAGCTTAACTCGTAGATATTTTCTAAATAGGACTTGGTTATGCACATGATACACACCATTAAATTGCATGACAAGTAGCAATGAATCTAAACAAACATGAAGATGAAGGATGCGATGAGCGAGGGAATTGACTAACAAACCTATCACTGCATCATATTCAGCCTGATTATTGGTGGCAGATCCAATGCATATGTTGTTTGAAAGGACTAACGTATGCAAGAGGGTAAAAATGACCTAGGTTGTTGAGGCTAGATTCAGGGAGAAGCGACTCGCACCGTTGGCATGACCAATATATGGTGTGGATGATGGATCCATCTGAAAGGTGGAAAAGACAACATATGAGATGATGCCATCTACCTAACTTCATGGTAGAAATAAAGACACGCAAATCAAAGGGATGTGCTATGGGAAACATTTCTTGAGGTAGAGCGCATGAGGGGAGTTAAGAAGGAAAGGGCCTTCAAAATCCTCCAAATAAATGCAGCGTTACCTAAGTGCAAGGGTAATCATGGGTAGACATAGCCTCCATGATGTCCTCATTAGGATGGGAGATGGGCGGATGGGAGGAAGAATGACTACATGATGCGACAACACTACCTATTGCATCAACCTAAGAAATAAGGTTCACATATGCATCATATTGAATGGTAGATGACAAGATGGTAGATGGAGGGCCTACAGATGTTGATACATAGGATTTTGTTGAATGAGGTTCGATAGAAGTGCAAACAAAAACCTCAGAAAGTTTTGCCTGTGAGGAACTCAAGGATGATGACAGGTAAAGGATATGGCATGTGGTGTCTATCATCTCAACATCGTGGGAAGGGATCACGATGGTGGGACCAGAGTCCCCCTATTCTGGTTGACTAGGGGTACCATAATACATGGGTAGAGGAGTAGATGGTCCACTACGAGTGAACTCATATTCACGAAGAGCCCAAAGGGAATCATGAAATTCATCGAGATGAGGGAAATAATGGGAATAGTGACCATGATGATCACACAACGAATAAGGATGATTTGTGCACAACATTTTGAGTTTCTTAGGTGGGCTCGACAAATTAACATGGACTTCTAGGATATTTGACTCAGGGAAAGCTTCATGAACCAAAGGTTTAAGTTGAGGAATTTCAGGAAAATTATTGGTGGCATGCCCAACAACTTTACACAAAGTGTACGGGGTGTTGGATTTGGTGCCTTAGGGGCTAGAGGAGCTTAGGGAGCCTTGTCCTTAGGTTATTTCCTCTTGGATTTTTCCTCCTATCCAGATGCTTTCACAACAAGAGTGGGTTCTTGTTGAGGTTGTGATGGAATTAAAGTAGTGACAGGGGTTGTAGGGATCAGTTGAATTGGGGTCAAAGCGTGATAATGTATTAGCTAACCAGGAGAAATTCTTGCCGAGGGATCAATGTACTATATTGTTATCCCTAGAGTTATGTTAGGAAGGACCAACAAAGCCATGGTAGGGATAGAAAATACTCCCGAAGGGGGGGATAAGAAAGGTATCTGGTCTATAGGGTAATGTCCTGATAGAATAGCTCCTGGATGGTTGAGACCTGGAGGAACAATTCTTGGTGGAAACATAAGAGAGTCACCCAAAAACGCAGGAAGTCCTAGGGGGTGGATCTAGAGGGCTCAATTGGAATGGTAACAACAGGATGCTGAGGAGATGGCTGTGGATTGGATGTACCAAACTACTTGAGAGCAACCCGTGATGCTTGTAACATGCAAACACTCATAGAGTTAGCGTCTGATATGGGAGGGTGAGGACCATGGCAAGCACCCAATAATGAGGAATATTGATAGACTCTAGGTGAAACACCCGTAAGGGGAGGTGAATACTGCTTATATGACATTGACAAGATAATGGACTTGGGGGAGGTCACGAATGCCGGCTCGTAGTAAGTCAACTGATCGGTGGTGACGTTCTTCCCTTTATGGGGGAAGCACATATTGCGGAACACGACATATGCAGTGACTGACATGGAATATGTGTAACTATGACCTAAAAGAATGTTGTAATGTAAAGGGGCATCAATGAATTCAATGTCAACATGGACAATCATGCCTGTAGGGGTCACTAGACAATTGTGTTACATGCCAAGGGGCTAGGAAGAGTGTCCATCCCAAGCATGCAAAGGGATGGTGGAGGGGGAGAACTCAGGTGACTTTATTTGTTTCCAAACAATAATGGACATCACACAGGTGGATGTGCCTTCATCAATAATGCATCAGGAGATGATGGAATTATGGACTTGAATTGGAATATAGAAAGCAATAGATGAAAGCAATGGGGGATGTTCTGAAATATCAACTGGGAAGACAATCAAATGATCATTAGATGGAGCTACTACACCCAAGGTAGTTATTAGACCTTTCTTTTCATATGGGCGTGACTGGAGGACTTCCAGCATTGACATGGAAACAGGTGATTGTGCCAAGTCATCTACTATATTGTATTGGGAAACTCAGTTAGAAATTTCATTACGATATAATGATCCCTTTGAGATCTTGGGAATGTCCTCAACCTTAGGTTGAGGGATCTATAACGAACCATTTGGTTTCATAAGAGGCTCAACAAATTCTTTGTTTTTGGACTCAGTGGTAGATGAAGTTGCTGGCTGGTCATATTGATGAGCTCGAGTTTGCAGGTTGATATAAGAGGGATTAACCTAATCAGAATTCGTCATAAGGATTTGGCAGTCACTAGGACTAGAAGGTTGGGAGGATGGGCTGCTTAACCTGACCGAGGTTGAGCAACAACAAATAATTTCTGAGGGAAAGGATTTGTGAGCACTGCTAGTTGAGAGGTGCGGGATTTTGAGGTGATTGTTGACCTCTAGAAGCTGCTTGAGCTTCCCACATTTGTCACATCCTTGGTAAGAGAGGACACTCATGTGTATAATGGCCATGGACACCACAACATGTAGAAGGCTTGTTCGTATGAATAGCATTGATCTACTTGGGCTGGCTACCCTGTTGCTGGTTGTTAGTGTTAGGATCGTTCCACTAGGGTTCACTAGGTTGATTACCTTGATTATCCTAGTTATGCTTGTTACCCTTCCCCTTATTCTTTTTATTCGAATTTTGGGGATTGATCGTACTCTATTGTGAAAACACCTAACCCTGAGGAGGTGGTGGCTGCTAGGTCTGAGGATGCATGGGAGGCTGAGGCACTAATGCTTGAGGGGCTGGAGCACTAGGTTGTGCATAAGAGTCGGTGTGGGGACTCGAAGGGCTATGAACTCGATCCTAATGGGGAGGGGTAATATTCCCAGGCAGAAACTAGGGATGAAGGCCTAATAGTCTCCATGGAAAATGCCTTGGTAGCACAATGGTGGTAAGACACACATGGCATGAAATTGCAGAAGGGAGATCAACAATATGCATTTGTATTGATGAGGGGAGATAAATTTATTATGTTAAGTCTTGGCTTGGCAGTGTAAACCAAACACCCTTCGCTGAAGGTGTGGTTGTGTGTGTAAGTGTATTTATTGATTAAGACTAGACCGTGTTTGTAAAAAAGAAAAAAAAGCTTGCTAAAAATAAACAGAAATTAATAACAAAAAATGAACAACAAAAAAATTAACTAAACCCCACCCAAATTTGGTTTGCAAACACTGTGATGGTTGGTGGCTAAATCAACATAAACTGCACTAAAATGGTCAAGATATCTAGATGTCGATGTGACTGGGATCAAGTGACACTAAGCTGAAGTGGTGCAGCAAAAGAAAAAAACCAGAGAGGAAGATCAACAAAAAGATAGGGAGATGGGTAAAACACCTAGGGAAACCGATGGGACCCTATGGCCAGTGACCAAACAAGTTGTAATGTGAAACTATGGATTATTACAACATATATTTACAGATCTAATAGAAGGGTAAAAATCTGGAAGATGTGGCTGAAAGCACTGCAGAAACACAAACTATTCACTTATCTAAACTCCTCCTATAAAGGTGGAAGCATACTAGAAGCCCTAAGGGGGGCTAAATTCAACTTCGACAAGTAAATCAGAGTAAATATATGCCTAAGCAAGATGAGACAAAGGTCAGACAACCCAGCCAACAACTCTATACAAAACCCAGAAACAGATCTAAGAAAAGCCCTAAAACCCAAAAATCACAGGTACAAACCTATTTTTCAGGTGTGATCACACTTTTTGGGCTAATAAGTGTGATTTGGCCTCCAAATCATACTTTTTGGGCCAAAAAGTGTGATTTCCACTCCATGGATCTTGGTCAGAAAATCTCAGAAAAAATTGCTGCCTTTGTCGCAGCTGGTTCCTGTGACCTATGGAAACGACCTGAAAGCTTGCGGAAGTTAGAAATTTAACATGTTTAGGGTTAAAAAACTGAGAAACATTAAGAGAATTGAAAAATTAAGAAACCCTAAGCTGAAAATCGAAGGTCACCCAAGTTTCTAGATCTGAAGTATAAACCTAGAAGAGTCGCCAATTTTGTTGTAGTGTTTTCTTCTCAAAGATGTAAAAAAACTAACCCACTTAAGATTGTGGATGACAAAAAACCTCAACAATATGAATGGCTGCTAAACATTGTAGATATGCAACAATTGATAGAAAAAAAACCTGTCAAACTTATGATCTATGTCGAAATCATATTTAAACAACAAAAAGAATAGTAATAACTCCAATCTTCCAATGGAAACCAGATATACAAGGAATAGTTTTATGATGACATCTGTGAAGGGAACAAATAAATGTTACCAGTCCCCCTGTATGGGATGGGTTCTTGGCTATCCTCAAACGTCTTCGGGTTGTGTAGAGTCTGTCTCCTCTATAATGTGTAAACCCAACAAAAATATGTTGTGCGACAATGAAAATAATTAGAGTTACAACAATAAGTGCAACATTGAAAATAATCAAAAGTGAATAATGAATGGAAGGCCCTTCTGTTTATAACAAAATATTGAGTTATCCTCGAATACTAAGCAATAATAAAATATTATTAATCCCATTCTTGGAATAACCACTTGGAATATTTTATTATATTTGGTTAGGAGGGAAAAAGTATTTAAACTTTTATTTAGAAGTAATAAATAAATAAATGATTTATTTATCATCTCAAGGAATTAGTTAAGGAATAATAAATAAATTAGGATTTATTTAATTATTCCTAGGTATTTAGTCAAATTTAACAAAGAATAATAATTAATTAGTGATTAGTTAATTATTCATAGAGAAAAATAAGATAATTAATGATTTATCTGTTTTTTGGTGATAATAGTTGCCTCAACCCCATGAGCCATTCTCCCTTATTTCCTCACCCTAGGAACTCAAATAGGGGGGAAGATTTGACTCAGTGTCCTTGATTAGTGTTTCTTTTATCATACTCATATCTGGTATCATCATGTTTCAATAGAAGATGTTTCCTGTTCATACATAACAGCAAATAAAATATCATGTCATATCACATATAATAATATAAATCACAAAAGGATACCATAACCATCCTCCCTCTCAAGGAGGTTCCATTCACAAGCCTAAGCTTGTTTCGAACAACTGCACTATCTCTATGTATTAAAATATCTCGATCCCAACTATAAATATGGGAATTTATGCTAATTAGATCTCAATGTATCCATGTCATATCTAGATCATGCTCAGATAGCTCTCCAAGGATATTCTTCAACTTGCCTCACAACTAGCCATGCTAGCAACATCGTACTCATCCTCAAATGTATTATGTACCTCTCATTCAAGATATCATGGCAGATCTCATACTAAAGAAACATTCAAATGTGCTTAACGATGATCTCTATTAACAAAAATGCATTCATGTAGACACATATCATAGGAGAAATATCTCATTATAAAATTAGAACACCTCATGAAGATATTTGAAAGCATGCTTGGTGGAAACTCTATACGAATGAAGCAATCATGAATTTATTGAGGTTATATGCACTTAATATATATAGAGATGGATGTTCAAAACAGAACATCAATTCTTCAAACAACAGGCAGATGCCATGTCAAGTTCAACAACATATTTGAACTTCAAATCAAAGTATCCAAGGATTTTCATTTTCATTATTCAAAAACATTTTCCAACAACTTTGTGATATGGAATTTCTTTCCCAAATTTCAGAAATCGATTCATCATTGCATGATACATCAATTTAGGCTTCAGAAGCCATCTCCCTCTAATGTATATCATCAAAGGCTCATCACCTGTCACGAGTAGATCACCAAGATATAACCATAACTAATATCAAATCCATACCTTGGATCTCATCATCCTGACTTCATTAGATAAATGTAGAATATAGATATATCTGGGCTGCAATGCTCTAAGAATAATGCCTTACTAAGCCAACATAATTAGCCTTACATAAATCAATGTTGTACCATCACAACAAATTCATCTTATTAGGGTTTAGAATCTAGATCACGACCATTATCAAAGTCATCAATACCATAGTATCAATTCTTTCAACTAGGAGACATGTGGAGCTCTTATCATATCATGACTTCATTACGGCAACAAGTTGTCATCAACCATGCATTATAAATCTGAACTTGATCAAGTCATTATCATAATCAAGTCATTTCTCTCACAAGGTGCAAGTGCATACACCAAGGATGACTCATGTAGGTTCGATTTTTATGCTGAATTATAACTATCATTACCTCAACTATTGTGCTAGGAATGAGGACGCCAATTTACGAATACCCACATAAGTCATTATGTCAAATAAAATTATTAGACATCAGATCAAGTGAAAATTCACTATCACAGAGAGATCTATAGTCAAAGCACATTTCAATCATCAATTCAAAGTTATTGTGAAGTATCATGACAAAAAAATAAACAGTGCTCATCTATGTACATCGGCCAAATTATTCCAACCTCTTGTAGCAAAAGCATAGTGACATATCTATATGTATGTCCCAGTAACCTACAAACACAAGTTTAGTCTACATGTTCATGTTATGGAAAACATTCAAGCTTTTCCTACCTGCAGAGCTTGATGTTATCTGCAACACATCTATGGTACTGACATCTTCCAGGTGAACATATGATTTCATTCAAGACACTTCATTATTACGTGGTCAACAATTTAAACCCAACAAATTTAGGAATTAGATTACAGAGGCAGAAAATGTTAGAAACATCTTGATTCAAAATTCAGACAACTTCAGAATGCTTCAAATGATGGTCTAATGTAGTCAAACCCCTAGATGCTCCCTTATTGTTAGCATGGGAGAGTCTTTAGTTTCCTGGATGTAATCAAGGCCTTAGCATGCATGCATACTCCAGGGATGAGTCTCCTAGATCTATGACTATGTCTAGAGCATAATCCCTAATTTTTGTATGGTCTTCAGATCTGAGACTCTGTTGTAGATTAATACTATTAGATGTACATAAATCATACTTCAACAACATATAATGTAAATAATATTATAAGTGTTGTCACTCACTACTCACTCACTGCTTTGCAAATGATCATTTTTCTAGGATGCATAAGATAAATGAATTTGAAGCCATTTATTGAGCCATAGAAGACATCATATCTATATTAGATCCTATCCATTGCATAGTGCCTAAAATAGCTTTCCAACGGTATATAGAAGTCCCAAAATGGACGTCTAGATTAGAAGATATGGCCTATGGAAGATCAGGAGTCTTGTTGCCTTGAAGTGAAGCAAAAGATATTATTAGAGGATCCTAGGCATAACAAGTCGGGCATATTGAACATCCCATAGTCCCACATGACCCCGACATTTCTTGATGGGACATCCTTAAGGAATTGCGGGGGATAAGGACACCCATAGTGTTAAAGCGCCGGGGAAGGGTAGACGTTGATTTAACTAAAAGTCATTTCAAAACCAAGGGTAGGTGGACCCCCTTTTTATCTCCTCTTGGGGGACCATGTGGCACACTATCCACAACCCTGCACCTTGCGACCCTACAGTCCTGTAGCTTCACACTACCCTCTGTTATAGACATATTTGGGCACTGCAACACCAATCACATATGTCTCTAAAACAAGGGCTTCTAAACCCCTAAAAGTTTTGTTTCATACCCTAAAGGATCAAGGTCAACCGATTACATCATTTCCCAAAAGTTCTCCCTGAGAAATTGCTTAGAACTGGTCAAAACTGGACCATACAAACTGCTCCATGTTGAAAGTGTGATGCATCTCACCTGTTACACACAACAGGTGTGATGCATACTAAAAATCCCTTCTATAGGGTGTGATGAGTGAGAGTAGACAAATGGCTGAGGTAGTTTGCTAGGTGGAAACCCAGAGAATCTTCTAGAAACTGCTCATATGACACTTGCCTCTCTGAATTGGCCCAGGGATGAGTAAGAGATCATGAAATCTCCAAGTGGAACCAAGAATTATTAGTGAAATGACACTAATCAGAATCGCAGAAGCTGAATCACCCCCCTACAAACATCTATATATGGATCCCTCATTCTAGAGATCCAGAGGCTGGAATTTTGTATTTTGTAAGGAAGTGTCATCGGTTTCTCTGTGAAGCATTGTATTGTTGGGTGATCTAGATTTTCATGAGGTGAAGAGGGCTTTCATGCTGGGAGGATGGTGCTAGATCAAATAGCCAGGTTGTAATCCTCTCTTCTACTACTTCTATCAATAAAGCTATTTGAGTTTTCCTCCATATACTTGTATATTTTTGAGTCTTGTATTTTTGTATGCATTTGTATGATTAATGTACATCTGATTCTACATTATTTATGGTTATAGATCTCTATGCTTTGATGGTATTTTGCTGATTCGACTCTGCATGTGTTCTTTGAAGCGGGACAAGTAAGAAAGGAGCGGTGAAAGCTCTATCAAGGGAGAGAGGAAACAAGCAAGGAGCCAAGCAAAAGACTAAGGTTGGTGCTCTTTGCTTCTCTCTCATCTATCTCTCATAAAGGAAGACACAAGTTACTTTGAATTGTTTGTTTCTAAGATAGCTACCTGTCTTAGTGGGACAAGCAGATTTGAGTAGACACTAGTTTTCCCAGAAACAGAATGGTGACTCCACTAAGGAGAGAATAGTTTGTTTGTTTGTTACTGTTGTTTGCTTTATAAACTATAGACGAAGCCTGAAGTTAAGCCAGCTAGCCTTCGAATTGCTTTTCCTATGCAACTGTAAAGTAGATCAACGCTGCTTCAATCAATCTCTGGGTTGGTTTATGAACGAAACATCTGACTTGCAAATATCCTAAGTGCCCTCGTGGTAGCTTAATAACCTCATTAGATCAGCCCCTGTACTTTGTGTTTACTGCCTATGATAAGCTCAACCTCAATCCCTGAACTTAGCTGCAAACTTTGAGTGAAAACCAAGCTCAATCTTGTCCTTTAACCATGGCACTATCTCTCATTGGCAGTCTGGATGAATCGCACCTCCTGTGTGCTGCAGGTGAGATGCATCCCTATTTCCCTTAAGGACAGGTGCAATGATTGAGTGAGACTGTTTCTCTCTCTAGATTTTGGTTTTTTTTCTTCATTGTTTTCAGTTATATTCGGTAGTTTTGTTGTCTATGATCAGTATATCACTGTTGAAACCTTATTCCTTTACATTATTCAGCCTCCACTGATAAGGAATTGTAAATGTTTTTTATGTATTTTTCATCATTTACAGTCCTCCTTTGCAAAAAGTAGCTTAATCGAATTGTTGTCTTTTGATTCGAAAGTGTCGCAATTGTCATTTTCAGTCAAGAAAAAGAGTGTTGTAAAGTCTTCCTCTTTTAGATAGTCAATTATACTTTTTCCATTGTATTTGATTTGAATTTTCAATTCTTTGAAGTGTCAAAAGCAATTTTCCATTCGAAATTGAAAGTGTCATCTTAGTCTTCTTTTTGTTTTTGAAAAGAACTTGTTAAAGTGTTTCTTTGAAGAAAAGTAGTTCAGATTTGTACTTAATTTTCTTTTTGTCATTCTCACGTTAAGGAAATGGAAAAAAAATACATGCATGTGCATTTGCATTTAGACTGCATGCGGAAATTGATTTAGGAAAAGTGCATTTAGTGTGTGCTTTGTGCTCTATGTTGAAAGAATTTTACTCTTCTTTCCTTAGTAGCTAGGATTTTCATTACTAAAAGAAAATAAACGATTGTTTATCATTTAGATTGCATATTTAGGAATTGTGCATCTACATCATGCGGTGAACCTTGAAAGGCAAACTTCTTAAGAAAGATCAACTGTAAAATGAACTTCAATGAACATAGAAATGCTTTGGAACCTAACACACAACATCTAAAAGTCTAGGCCAGAGACATATTCCGATGTCGTAAAGCTTGGTAACTATCGTTTTCATCGTAAGTTGGGTGATTCCTCCTCTTTTATATGACAAGTGCTAGTACGGGCTTGTGCTCCCACGTACCGTCGAGTATATATTGGGATACCACAATAGGTTGATATCCTTTATCCTTAGGAAGCCGTGTTTGCCGCCCTATCGATCACAATGCACTGAACACAGCATTCTGGAAGATTGACTATCGTACGTAAATTCCTCGGTAATTTCTCTATAATTTACCACCTAGGTGTATATTGTAGTTTTGTGATTGGTTTGGTAATCCCTCTATCTAGATTTCTAGAGTAGTCACTTTTGTTCCTTTTCAGACTCCTTAAAAGAAGAGGTCCATCTGAGCACTAGTCACTTTAGGCTCATCAAAAATCAAAGACGACTAGAGTCATCTTTAGCTTTTTCTCGACTCTTAAAAATTGAGAAAGAAAGTTGTGTCAAAGCATCATGAAATTTATTTTATTCAGAATAACATCACTATTCCCTCGTTGGTATTAGGTTGAGAAAATGGAGTCCACTAATCAAGGATTTCCCGTTGGGGGGAATCCTAGTCCTTTCTCTTCTTGGGGAGATATTGGTGCTCCATACATGGCTACATTGTCCCTTCTAGGACTCACAATTGGCCTACCAGTATGGCTATTCTCGACCTTTGTCATGCAAAACATCGTAATTCCTCAGCAATCAAATCAATAACCAGATGATACTGAAGTTGCTCCCCCACCTTCCACTTTGTTTGTTTCTCTCTCTCCTTCTTCCTCTTCACTTGGTGAAGCTAGTAAAACTAAAAATCAAGTAACTGAGAAGAAGAAGAAAGGGAAGGAGAAGAAGAAGAAGAAGCCAACAATGAAAGGGGGCAACCATGCATTGTCTGGCGAAAATCCACACACTGCACCATCCAAACCTAAATCTCCATGTGTCATTTGCAAAGGAGACCACTATCATCAAGATTGTCCTTGCATCCCGCCGATCTTGAGGGATTGGTCTCCTCGCTTGCATAATCTGCTGTCCTCAAACTCTGTCGATCATGTTGAGAGTACACAATCAACTAGTGAAAATGAAGTCAATGGAAAAAAAGGAAGATATAAATTTCCTTGTAGGCTATATGAAAGAGATCATGCCCTCCATCATTGTCCTTTCCTGGACGAAGCTAAAAGAGTCTTGGATCTCGCTTCACCACAGCGACTTCCACCTGGATACAAGAAACTCTTGCCAAATCCATCGCTAGTTGAAAATTCGACTGACATACCTTTGTTGTCGGTCGAAGTGCCTATCATTGAAGATAAGCCCTCTAATTCCACATCAAACCAAATTTAATAGGTCAAGACAACAGTCGACCCAGTCTTGTCTTCAGAAGGTCCACCTTCAGATGATACAGTCCCCAAAGAGAATGAGAAAGACACCGTTCAAATTATTTTTGTTAACACAGAATCTAATGAACATGGGGGAAATCTACCCATTCCTTTACCACAAGAGGGAATTTCCTCAATTCAAGAGATTCATCCAACCATTTATTCGGTCCCTCCTGCGAGCAATCTAATTGTTTCCTTTGATTGAAATCTACTAGCGAGACCCCGCCTACCATTTAATGTGCCATTCCGAATCATAGTACAAGCTTACAGAATGATCATGGCCGGCATTATCATAGATTAAGGGGCTTCTGTGAGTATCCTTTCCTCAATTGCTTGGAAAGCGCTTGGTTTTCCATCACTTCTACCTGAGATTCGAAATTTGTCAGGCTTCAATAAAGGAACCAATCAATCGTTAGGGATCCTTCCAAATTTTCCTATAACTTTGAGAAGGAAAATCATTCATCTGAACGTAATGGTAGTCTAAGGGCCACTAGATTACAATCTACTCCTTGGGTGTGACTACATTTACAGCATGGGAGCTATTGTTTCCTCACTCTTTCAGGTGATGTGTTTCCTGTATGAAGGCAGAATGGTCCAACTTGTTGACTAGATTTCATTCCCCAGTTCAAACACAACTACTAGTCAAATACCATCCCTAAATGGTCTCTTTGCACAAGGAATGTCTCATCAACCTCCAGCCTGTCCACCTAATGACTGCAAGTGATTCAGTAAATGTGACTAAACTTGGGGGCATGTGCCCTGTTCTGCTTTGGTTGGAAAACCCTAGATAAAACATAGGTTTCCTCATAGGATATATGACTAGTCTGACACACCTGTCTGTTTACAATATGGGATCAGTCTGGAATACGATTTCCTGATCGAAGGTTATGTGATTGGCAATGGATCCACACCTTTCACCTTTGTCTATTTAAATGGAAAAAGCCAAGGAAGTGTTTTGTCTGCAATGTGGATGAAACAACCTTGCTTTAATGCAAGAACTTCCATATGGTAACCTGGAAACTCTACTTTTCTTTATACCATGGGGCATGTAAACCTTTTTTATGCAAGTGAAGAGTGACCAGCATAACTCTAACCCCATAGTTTTTACTAACTTCAATTGCTTAAGTTAGGTGATTGGTATGATCCACCATTCACGTTTGCAAGGGTCGGTGGCACTGGGAAAGTAAAGGAAATGTTTTTTATGAAACTATCCTACCTAACCTCAACAGTTCATTAACCCTTAGGACAGTAGTTGGTCATTCCTAACTTGCATACAAAAGGCTCCGGAGAAAAGTTTCGCATGGGCGAGCTCCATAAAAAATGAACCTATTGATTAGAGACATCCTTAATAGACGACTGGCACGAGCAATGTTTCCACAAGGTTCAAGCTCGTTAAAAAATAAACCCGCTAATAAGCTTATGTTCTCCTAGAGTTCAAGCTGATAAGGAACCCACCTTCAATAAACAACCTTTGTGATCACATTGCTATAAGCTTTTGAGCCTTGGTCATGTTCTTACCATCACCTCCACTTTTTAGCTGATCATACGCCTCCACTTGATTGTTTATCCTTTTGAGGAACAACTGTGACGAGTGATTCTATTAGCCACCTTCTTTACACTGCTGTGATTGAAAAGTTCTAAACCTACTTGGAACCAGTTGCTACCCGAAATCACTCGTTCCTAAAAAATGATTCTCTTTTAAGCTCTTTTTAGACTCATAAAACATGAAAAGATTGTCGAGCAATTGGCCTCTCCAGCTCGTTAAATTGTTTGGAAGTGCCATCCCTCCTCTATATTTAATATTTTTGGACTTGAGGGATCATTACACAAAAAGATCAAGCGCTTGTTTTTTTCGACTCGCTAAAGTGATCAGAAAATTTATTCCTTTCATATTATTTTATATTGTTTCGAACTTAAGGGATTATACTACGAAAAAGGACTACTGGAGTTTCCTTTCTATCTCCTTTTAGACTCTCTAAAACTGAAAAGGACCTAGTTATCTTTGTCATTAAACTCATTAAAACAATAGCGACAAAAATTTCCATATGGACAAGAGCAAGTTTCACTATCGCTAGGCTTGCTAAAACATGGCGACAGGTTTGCCTGAAGGGAAAATTATAGAACAAGCATATGTTATCCTCCTCAAGCTTGACAAAAATAAAGAGGTATTGGTCAACAATGACTAGGGAAAAAAGGGAAGAAAACTTGAAGAACATCATTGGTAGCAGGTCGCTCTTGAACATGACACTTTCACTCCATCACCATGATTGAGTTGGGTTAGGTTATTCTGTTCACCGGTCATATCACCATTGGTCCTCTGTACCATCCATTTTTGGGGTTAACACTACCAATCCATTTCACTATTGCTGATATGTTCAAGAGAAGTCGCTTAGAGAATTCACCAACCCACCTAACACCTCATCTGCTATAATGCCTTCACGCTCCATTCTTTCTTGATCGCCACCCTGAACCTTGTATCATCAGATCATTTTCACCTCCACAAAATCATTTGCTCCGTTTCGTGTCATAGACGTGTTATTCATTAAGGTCCTCATACGATGGGTCACTTCTTGTTGACATCAACTCATTATCCAAGAAGTTGACTTAGGAACAACCATTTCAGTACTTTGAAGCTTGCATGCCTCAATGGCGAGTTTCTCACTTATGGCGACAGGTTTACATCAATGGCCTTCGACCGAAATATTTTCTGTGGTGTTCGAGATCGGCTCATGTATTCAAACCATGTGAATTGTACTGTAGTACCTTGAGGGTCATTATCATTATCGATGATTCTTCTCGTGCCTATTAACAACTTACATCATTGGCTAGTAATCAGGCGATGTATTTCCATGTTCGACATTAGAACATCTTTTCATATGGATCGACTTGTACATTGGGCGAAGATTGAACGAGTTTGAAGACCCAAAATCTAGTTTCATCCATCCAGGTTGCGATATATTCAGGAAAATAAAGACATCAAATGTACATCATAGCTGCACAGATAATCATCCAAGCTAAGGGATTATGGCTCTACCAGAATCATCAGTTTTCCACACAGATGATTGTCTGTCCTATGTACATGAAAATAATTTAGAAAGTTGAGCATGGGAATGCCCACCTCAACTAGACCATGAAAATATTATGAAGATAATGTATTGTATTGTATCTTATTACAGGTCACCTTCTAGTTCGAAAAACCTCGAATCATCATGATAAAGCATTTCATTGGACATCAGAAGATTTAAGACCTCATGCTTTAGGGGGAAACTATTATAGACATATTTGGACACTGCAACCCCAATTACATATGCCCATAAACCAAGGGATTATAAACCCCTAAAAGTGTTGTTTCATACCCTAAAGGATCAAGGTCAATTAATTACATCATTTTTCCAGAAGTTCTCCTTGGGAAACTGCTCAGAACTGGTCACAACTAGACCATACAGACTGCTCCATGCTGAGGGTGCGATGCATCTTACCTGTTACACACAGAGGGTGCGATGCATATTGAAAACCCCTTCTGTAGGGTGCAATGAGTGAGAGCAGACAAATGTCAGAGGCAGTTTTCTAGGTGGAAACCCAGATAATCTTCTAGAAACTACTCATACGACACTTGCCTCTCTGAATTCACCCAGGGATGAGTAAGAGATCATGAAATCTCCAAGTGGACCCAAGAAATATTAGTGAAATGACACTAATCAGAATCCCAAAGCTGACTCACCCCCCTGTAAACATTTATATATGGATCCCTCATTCTAGAGATCCAGAGGCTAGAATTTTGTATTTTGTAAGGAAGTGCTATTGGTTTCTCTGTGAAGCATTGTATTGTTGGGTGATCTAGCTTTTCATGAGGTGAAGAGGGCTTTCATGCTGGGATGATGGCATTGGATTAGATAACTGGGTTGTAATACTCTCTTCTACTACTTCTATCAATAATCTATTTGAGTTTTCCTCCATATCCTTGTATATTTTTGAATCGTGTATTTATGTATGCATTCATATGGTTAATGTACATCTAATTCTACATTATTTATGGTTATAGATCTCTATGATTTGATGGTATTTTGCTGCTTCAACTTTGCAGGTGTTCTTTGAAGTGGGACAAGTGAGAAAAGAGTGGTGAAATATATATCAAGGGACAGAGGAAACAAGCAAGGAGCCAAGAGAAAGACTAAGGTTGGTGCTCTCTGCTTCTCTCTCATCTATCTATCATAAAGGAAAATGCAAGTTACTTTGAATTGTTTGTTTCTAAGATAGCTATCCATCTTATTGGGACTAGCAGATTTGAGTAGACACATGTTTTCCCGGAAACACCCTCAGTTCCACATCGCGGATATCGGCAAGGTCCCAGGGCACATACTTAAGGTTATTGACAGTTCAAAGTGCCGAACATCGATATTGCATTCTACAGTCCCACGGGTCCCTACATCCCGTAGATCCCGTATTCCTACAGGTCCCTCCATTCCACAAGTTCCCCATTCCCACAAGTCCTACAGGTCACCACATCCCTTCAATCCCGTAGTTTCATAGATCCCACAGTCCCCAGTGCTATAGGGAACTGCATCCCGCATCTCAGTGACCCCATAGTCCCACAGTGACAACAAATTCCAAAAGTTTGCGAGGGGCCAATCTTGTGATATAGTGTGAAATCGTTGGGGAGGGACGAAAAAGTTTAACAAAGAAAAACATGGAGAAAGAAAGGTTGGACCACCCCCTTCTCTCTCCTCCACATGGCGGTACGGTAAATCTGGGATCCCACAATATCGACAAATCGGGGACGTTTACATTCCAAGGTCATGTGGGGACTAATTCTATGATACAATGTAAAAGTTATAGGGAGGGCTGAAATTCATTAACAAAGGAAATGCACACGAAAACAGGGCTGGGCAGGCCTTTTTCTCTCTCCTCCAAGGGGCCACGTGGTAGCGTATTATTGGTCCTTAGAGTTGACAAGGTAGTTGATGTCATCAATGGCATGGAAATATGAATGCTGATGTGACAATATGGAGGACACATGGTAGTACAAATGCTAATGTGGCAAATGGCACATGTCACTTAGTTTCGGCATTTTCAGGGGTCCCATGGGGCTAGTTCTTGGTGACACATGTCATCACTCATAGGGTGACACATGGCGGTGATGATGTCACCCCATAGATCAAGGATAGTAGCTGTTAAGGGGAAAGGCTAAAGGTACAATGTTATCAAGCACCGGGATGTGGGATTCCAATTGTGATAAAGAAAAAGACCCCGAATGCGATGTTTCATAGGCTATATTTCATAAAGTTTTCATGTCTGGGATATCGACCGATGTAGTGTATGGGGCGATCAACAACGATTCAAGTTCTAAAAGGAAAAAGGCTCCCGCATAATTATTTGAAAGCCTTAGTGCTCGAAGGGCTAAGCCCTTGGTTCCAGACCCTGATCCAATGAGGAAAATTAAAAAAAGGGCTATAATAAAGGGGGTCCAAGGGGAAATTAGAGCTCGCCTGTGTCATAGAATTTGAATGTTAAAGGCCTGCACTTGAGCAACTATTTGCTAGATCATGAAACACTTCTTCAGGTGTATCAGAGGGCTGAAAAGAACTGCATCAAGCTTTAAAGGGTATATGGGTCAACAGTTGGGGTGCTTAATGGAGGGATGGCGAATTCAAACCAGGTGCGGGTGGGTTCATGAGAAAACCATTCTGCAATACACATCCAAAGGCAGCTCTGAAAGAAGCTGTAACACTTCATACAGAAGATCGAGCATTCAAAACTAGGAATATCCGATGTTGATTGTATTTTGTAGGACTTTAGAGGCATAAATGACAAGAGTTAGCTGAAAAGCACATGAGACCATACCATGAACTAGATGCAGCCTGAAGCCGAAGTAATTACAGGGATGGGAATGGAGATACTACATTAATGTTTCATTTGTTTTGTGATCTTGTGATGTGCTTTCCTTTATGAGGAAATTACTATTTTTGCGATGTATTTTGGACACAAATCCTTCCTTGGCCGAGACAACAAGCTAATCTGACAGCTATGACTCGACCCAATGATATTTTATACTGTGTCATGATTGATAATGCACCCCCTCTTCTTATAAATAGTGGTAGAACCACTGAATAAAGGTTCCGAAATTTGCAAATAAAGGCTGATATTTTTGTGAGACTATATCACTTAGTTATATATATGTTGAAGAATATCACATGAATAGTGGTGATTCCCCTTTTGAATTATTACAGTGTGTTATTTCTAGTTTTCATCCATTTTGTTTATTTTCTTCTCCCGATTCATGTAACAATAGATGCTAGAATATTTCATACTTTCCTACAGATTCATTTGCATTGATATATTAATGCACATGTCTATTTGATGGGTTGAAATTATATCTTTAAACTGCACTACATGAATTACAACATCCAGTTTCTTTTCAGTCCATTATATCTACCTATAACTAAGATAATTTGAGAAAATCTCATGGTTTCAGGTTATATGTTTTTAATATAGAATTATTGGTGCTTTGAGCTCTACATTTTGAGGTATCCCTTCTCTTTTTTTCTCTCATTTATTCCATAAAGATGATTAAACTGTAAACCTTTGAAGTGCTCAACCTCCACTATTTTCTGTTATATTTATATGAACTGTGTATGTGTAGAAATACTGAAATACCCGACCTGTATTTTTGGATGAAAGAAGCAAGTCATGTCTCTTATATATGCGTATAGAACATGGGTGATGTCTCCTCTGACTTGAGAATCATTTGAGGCACATCGATTTAGATGTACCGAGACACTGGTCTTGTAAGCAACCCATGGCTATCTCTCGGAGTGACAACATCTTTATGGCTCCATTCCCGAGGAATGGATTAGAATATTTTTCCCTAGGTACGACAAAATTTTACATTTCCTTTGTTAGGTTGAATATTTCTCACCTTGGCGACTCCACCGTCAAATTTATGGTAAACATCCTAGCGAGTCCACTTTCAAATTTATGGTAAACACCCTGGTGACTCCACTGTCCCTATCTATATTTGATCATCCTAGATTTAAAGTAGCCACATACTTACTCAAATGCTACATCAACCCAAAACTATTCCTGCTTTTGAACCTGAAATCAATCACATAGGGAGGTTATCCTGGCCAACCAATTTGACCCACTAGATTTCTCTTCTATTGCTAGTTATCACAATCATGTCCCTGCATGTCATGAGTGGAATTCCTATTTGCCTAGATTCAATGGGAACACATAGAGAAGACCTGACCCCCCACTCAAAGCCTTTCATGAATGCATGAAGCAACAAGGTATTTTTCTTGAAGATGTACAAATGAATTTGTTCAAGTGGTCTTTAGATGAGGATGCTAGAGTTTGGTTTAAAAGATACCTCATCGAATGATATCTTCTTTGAAATTTTTTCATACAACATTATATCAATATTTCAAAAGATTTTATCCACTGAATGCTCTATTTGAAGATTATTTCACACTTTGCAATGATGAAGATATTCTCAAGGTAAATAACCTTGCTAAAGATGTAGGTGAGAGCTCATTCCAAGAAGAAGATATCTACTCATATCAAGAAGCATCTCCCCATGAGCAAGAAAGAGGAGAAGGAAAAACCATTGAACATCCAATAAAATCTCAGAGGGCTTATTCAATTTAGTTTGACGTTTCTACTTCTTATGATGAATATAACTCTGATGGAGAGTCAAGTGAGGTAGATCTACCATATTCCCAAATATGAGAAGCTGAACAAGAAGAAGAGGCCCATTAGGAGATCAACAAAGAGGCTTCAGTCCATGATGCATATCTTTCACATGGAGAGAAGGATGACAGATCTCCTCCAATCTATGATTCGTATGATTTAGAGGAGGAAATGGTCATGAAGGTGCAGAAGGAGATGTTTACCAATAAGTGGGGAGAAAGCTCCCAACAACAAGTTTTTCAAGAAGAGCCCAAAGTTGAATCGTTTCAGAAATATTTCTACCAAGAATTCTCATAAGACCCTCCAATCTATGACTCCTATAGTTCTGATAGTGAAGAGTCTATTGCAAATTTCCAAGACAATTGCCCGATTGAAAAATGGGCAATAAAAGATTAGTAGCCAGTTTTTCTTGAAAAGGATGAAGTTGAGGATCTAAAAGGTGTTTGTGGCTTCCCTGGCTAAGAGGATATTGGTCAGCGGACTGCTTATGAAATTAAGGCAACTGCAAAATTTCCTTGCCTATTCCATGACGCTATTGTTGAGTACATGAGCCTATTCTTAAGCCATCAATAGAGGTTGTTTCAGCAACATGTATTAGGTTCTCCATTGGCTGATTTTTCAGGGTGCATGCTTATTTATATATTTATTTTTTAGCAGTATGAATGCATATGGTTCAATACTCTAATGATAGCCTGGATCCATTAGAGGATTGATCATACCTAGCTAAATTAAGCTTTGTGCATAAGTAGGAATTTTCATAAATAAGCTAACTAGCTGAGCGTTTACTTTTTAGTTGTTAGAATTTTTACTTTTGCATTTTAGATTGAGGTGGAAAGTCCCATGAATATTTTTCTGATTACAAAGATGCATTTATTACTGACTCCATGCCTAATGGTGAAGGATGATGGTCTGCAAGTTCCCAACACCTTGCCAGCAAGGCATTGTCCCCAGTAGGAGCCAATGTTGTCACTCACTCCTTTATCAGTCATTAGTTGCTTCAAATGCCAAATATTTGTGAAGTTTGATGCCAATTTTTGACCCATAGAAGCTATCAGAGCTAAATCAGACCCTCTCCATTGCATAATTCTTAGAAATAGCTTTCCAATGGTATATGGAAGTCCAAAAATGGGCTCCTAGAGCACAATTTAAATAATTTTGAAGATTACCCTTGGAAAGCCCAGCAAGCAAAGGAAGAAACACCAAAGGAGAGAGGCAAATTGCAATCTCGAATCCCGCAGGTCCCGCAGTATTGTGATCCATAGTCCCGCATCCCGTAGGTCCTGTAGTACTGTGATCTCGTAGTTCCATTGTCCCGCAGTCCCCCATCTCGTAGGTCCTGGGGTATACACTTCAGGTTATCGATGGTTCGTAGTTCTGAATGCCGATATTGCAGCCCGCAGTCCCGTGATATCATGATTGGTGGGGTTTTGAACTTAAAATACCTATACATCACCGATATTGTGATATTGTGGTACATCATAGGGGAGATCGAAAAATCGTTTACAAAGGAAAAGCGTGAGAAAACCAAGGTTAGGTCACCCCCTTCTCTCTCTTCCATGTGGTGGTATGAGATATCAGTGATAGAAAATTCCTCATCCCATAATCCAACATTATCTTCAATTGCATAAACAGAGGGGATACCTCGCCAAAAACCTTGCGGGGTTGCAATTTTGCGATTTATTATAAGATTGTCAAGGAAGGCTAAAATTATTTAACAAAGGAAACCTGTGCAAAGAGCAGGGACCAAGCGTGCATTTTCTCTCTCTTCCAGGGGATCAGGTGGTGGCATATGATTGGTACTCAGAGCTGACATGGTATCTGATTTCATCAATGATGTGGCAGTACGAATGGCAAGTGGAGCTATAGAGGACACGTGGTAGTACAGATGCTGACGTGGCAGATGACACGTGTCATGCAGATTCGACATTTTCAGGGGTCCTATATGGGAATTTTTGGGTGACATGTGTCACCACTCATAGGGTGACACATTGCAGTGATGATGTCACCCTTCTGTAGATCATCAATAATCGATCGTGCACAACAAAGTCTCTCTTCTACCCCAAATTCCTTTCAGGCTTGTGATTGCGATAAGTGGGGATCCTCCCAGATCCAATATATTATGTGATTTGGCCTAGAAAGCCCACATGTCTAGAAAATCAGCCAGCATTAAGGAAGAAGGTAAAAGGACCTTCCCCTCCTGCAGTGTGATTGTGATATCTTGGGTGGACCCGACCATGTAAATCGGCGATCGTGGGTGTCTTGGGATAAAGATAAGGGTAAAACACTATAAAGCGTCGATATACAAGATTTTTTGTTACAAAGGAAACAGGTCCCCTAACATAGGTCTGAAAGCCTTAGCACTTGAAGGCCAAGCCCTTAGTCTTAGCCCTTGGTTATATAAAGAAATGATTAAAAATGGATTTTGGATAGACTTCTAAGCCTAAGTGTTCCCCACAGAGGAAAATTAAAGTCCAAATATGCTCCTGGAAATAGTCCCATTACGTAGATCTTTTCATTCTGAATCTACTGCAACTTGAATAGGCTAAAACGGACCTCGGATGCAGAAGTTATCAGAGAAAGAAGTTGCCCTTTGTCCTTTGAAAAACAGGGAAAATCTTAAAAAACATGACCTAAAAGGCTTTATAATGGAAAATCGCATCGTAATGGTCCAATAGGTGGACTTAAAGTGGAGGCAGAATAGACCCCTGATTACCAATCCCCGACATATCGAGATGGAGGCAGGCATTTGTAAATAATATAAGGAAAGGACCCCAGGTCGATGCGACATTGTGACTGCCGATATCGGTGTCGGTGATGCTATGAGATAAGGGAAGGAACCCCGAGACTATGAGACATGTGATTGCGATATATTGCATCGCAACATCGTATTATAGCAATGTAAAAGGGGCCGATAGCATATGCAACATGCGATTGCCGATCTGCAGCATGTGATCTCAATCATCGGATAGAAAATGAGATCAACAACCAGGATTATATTAGCGGTCAGGAGATAGGCGATCCCCAACACAAAGGGTAGATGCAATAGTGATATGCGATATGATTTGGATCATTCGATCGAGGATTAGATCAATGGTCTATATTAAATCGGCGATTGGCGATCGGTGATCCAAGATAGCACGGCTAATGCGATTGCGATTGTGATAAGCAATAAGGGCTGGACTCGATGGGGATTATAAGCCCGATTACATAATTTTTGAAATTCGAGAATTTAGATTTTTTGTATTATCCCATTTATTTGGGATTTTGGCCATGCAATTGTGTGATAGTGATATTGCAACTAATGGTAGACCTGATAGGGTTATAGGGGCGATTTGATGAAATTTCAAGTCCAGAATTCGCGCCCAATAGTGTAATTTCAGAAAAATATTTGTGTATTGGATTTTTCTCCATTTTCAAGTGTTTGCCTAGAAGAAGGCCCCTACCCCTCTCTAACGGCCCCTGATCACTGTGCCATGCTAGAAGCGGGCATTTTTGGCAAACAATGATGTGTTTGAAGCCATAGAGCCACAGAGTCAGATGGCTAGTCGAACAGACAACTTGCAGAGAAGTCATAGAGCCACAGGGGAGGAATGACATGCCTAGAAATGACTGGGGAAGTTGCAGAGCTAGGAAAATATTGAAAAGGAGCCAGAAGGCCCAATTGACAGGGGGGTTGGCAGAGCTAGAGGTCGCTGAAGGAGAGCTGTTAGCTACGAGAGCGAAAAGCTAGAGAGCATGATTGACAGGCAGCAAAGCTGCTAAAAGACACTGAATATTGTTGTAGCTAATGCGTAGAGAGCTGGAGCTTGTTGAAGGGGAGGTGTTAGCTACGAGAGCGAAAAGCCATAGAGCATGATTGATAGGCAGCAAAGCTGCTAAAGGTCACTAGAAGGTTGCTAAAGGTCGCTTGGTGTTCAAGCGAAACATTGATGCACGCAGAGGCCGAGAGAGAGCTTAGAGAAGCTAGAGCTGAAGAGATAGAGCCAGTGCCAAGAACCAAGAGTAAGAGCTAGAGCTAAGAGCCAGAGCCAGTGCCGAGAGCCAAGAGTCAGATCTAGAGCTAAGAGCCAAAGCGAGAGCTAGAGCCAGAGTGAGAGCAAGAGCCAGAAAGCCGAGATCTTCAAAGCCAGGGATAAGATGGTGTTCTAAGCCCATTGTGTTCTATGTAAACTAGTGGATTTGAGCATGGAGCTTGTAAAAGAACTGCTTCCATAATCCTAGAGAGCCTAGTCAAGTTGACTAGAGCTCAAGGAGACGTAGCCCAAGTGTTTTGGGTAAACTCGAAATTAATATTGATGTTATGTGTGTTGTTTTATTGCTGCATCTTGCTGCTATGCATGTGTTTCTTATTTTCTTCTTTACTTACTGTCATATGTATTTTATACCAGCATAAGCAAGTGAACTTACATCACATAATGGTTTTAAAACAAATATAAGCATACACCTATGTTCAAGCACATTATTAATTCGGCATTGGTTAATCATTTGGGTCTTGGGAATATATAAGCTTTAGGAGTGGGAGAGGTTCTTGTAAGCTTGACAAGAAGACTTTAGTGCCCCATTTTCAGATCAGGTGGTATCAGAGCTTCAAATTGGTTAACCCCGCCTTCAAAGAAGATTACATCAGAATTCTTGATTAACAGCGCAAAGATTGCTTATTTGAAATGTGTTTAAATAGTCAGAGGTTGATTGTATGCTTGTTTGTAGACTGACTATTGTTTGAGTTTGCAGAGGTGAAGGGAAAGCTAATGATAGCTCAGTCTAGGAAGGACAAGAAGGAAGAAGGGATGAAGGAATTCTTCTATCCCAAGGGACCTCAAGGAAATCCTTGAAGCACAAGAGGTTTGTTACAAGGTTGCTGAATAAGCTCTTTATTAATCTTGTTTGAAGTTCTTTTGTTCATTAGGATAATGACAACTTATACAAGTGAGTCCTCAAATTCCTCCTTCATCACAAGAGTCTTTGATGAAGATATGAAGCAAGACTTGTCCACCATGACGGATATGGTGAGAGAAATGTATGAGGATGGAAGAAAGAGAAACATACTTAGAAAGCAGTTGAATTCCGTGGAGGAAGAGAAGCAGTTGATTTCTGACAAATTGCAGGAAATGGAGAGGCAACTTCATATTGCAAATATGAACCTGAAAAGGATGCATGATTTGGAGTCACAACTCTTTGTTTCCAAAGAAGACTTAGTCAAGTACCAGCTTGAAGAAGAGGTAAATAGTTCCTGTTTGTCTTCAAATTATTCTAAGAATGCTTATATTGGTTCTTTTGAAAAACATACCAGAGGTATAGGTTCCAAGGTAATGTCCAAGATAGTCTATGAAGGAAAAGGATTAGGAAGGCATGCACAAGGTATTGTTGAGCCAATAATGGTCGAGGTAAGGCCTAAGTATTTGGGTCTTGGCTATGGACATCTTATGGAGAAAGTTCTAAAGATGCCATGAAGGCCATTGAAATAGTTCCAAGAAGGAGTTTCATTTCATGTCCTCTACCTGAAGAGTGTGAAGATTGTATTTAGGAGGAATGTAATGGCTTGAAACATCGTTTTCAGGATGTAGGTGTTCAGAGGTACACACTTGAACTAGAGAGTTGTGGAGACTCTAATAGCCTTGAGGAGATTGATGGTGTTCCAAAGGGAGCCACTTCCTCACTTGCTTCACCTCCTCATGAAGGCAATAAAGGTGAAAGAGAAAGGTATAAATCTAGTTCTAATCATCTTCCTTTTGATTTTGCAAAGCATGATAAATTTCCACATAGATATGGGAAAAGAATTTCATGTTCCTTTTGTGGTTTGGATAACCATCATGTTTCTAGACGTTGGAAGAGAATGGCCACATACATGAAGCTTTTGAAGGAAAAGAAGCAAGAAGCCAAAGGTCCACTAGACAAGGAAAATCATGCTGTCAAAAAGGATGCACATGTGTTGCACTTATTTCCATAAGCAAGGACATGTTGCTGCATGATGTTGAAATCTGAATCTAGCAATGCTTCCACAAAAGCCGAAGAAGTGGAAAGGGAAGACGACAGAAATGGAAAGGAAGATTCCATGACTGATGTGTTTTAGGATGATTCACATGTTGATGCTGATGTGTAGAAAAAGGTAGTACCTTTGAAATGGATTTGTGAGAAACGGTTAGAGTTGTTATCTAATTAAGATTTCATGACTATTGATGCGTCTACTTTCATTTATTTGTTAATGGAATGAAAGTTGCAGGAGTTTACCAAGAAGGTGAATGGAGAAGTTTAGTAGGAGAGTCACTTTGTTATTGCAACATTATATTTCATTTCAGCTTCAAAAGTACAGTGTGCTTAAGAAAAATTTGAAGGATGAAATGCATGCATGAGGATGATATGCATGAACACAGGGATATTGATGATTTCCTTATATTTGAACATGTATGCGTATTTAACTTGCAGGGTTGATTACTTTGACATACATGTGATGCAATTTTGACTTTGGAGAAGTTAACTTGGTCTCCCAGATGCTCATCTTTTGAAAAAGAGTCCTAATGGTCTTTTTCTACATGCTTGACTTGAAGGCTCATTTGTTTTTAAAGGCATGTTTTGTTGGCTTGTTATCTAGTCCATCATTTGTATGCAGATGTAAAGACATGGAGGTGTTCACAAGATGTGAAATCTATTTATTTTGTTGAAGTAGGAGTTTAGGCCATCGAGTTGTTGTCTGTAAAATATTATTGTTAACAGTTGTTGTTGGAAACTTTTCAAATAGGTACAAATGAAAATTTTGTGGATGTGAAGTAGGAAAGTGTTCCCTTATGGAAAGAGGCAACCCCTCTAGCCCTAGAGTGGGTCTAGTCATAGCCAAAACAAATCAACAATCAATTCCCTTAAATAGTCATCATTGGAGGCCTACCTCAAAATCGGTGCTTGATGAAGCTTCCGTTGCACTGCTCCAGCTTTCGTTTCTTTCTCCTTAAAGAGTAATGCTCCTGGGACACCACCAGAAACAATAGAGCACATAAATGAGAACAAAAATGATCTATTTACTCATAAAGTCAAGGAGTTACAAGCTATCAAGTAAATTGTACACAAGATATAGGAAATTGTTATTGACTTTATTAAAATAAATCAAGAGCAAAGTTTACAACCAAGCCTTGACATTGCAAGCCTTCTTAGAGGGTCCTTCTTAGAGGGTCCAGCCGGTATGTTCCTTCAAGCATTCACTCTCAGGAATGGGTCTCCCAAATGTATGATGTCTCTCTTTCACTCACAAGCTCTAATGGAAGGCTAAGGCACTCCACACCCTCCTATCAAACTATCAACAATTCCACACTTGTCACACTGACATAAAAGCTATCTACTATTGCAAAAACAAGAACTAGCAATCAACAATCCAAGAATTAGGAACTCAAAAAACTAGCAGATCATAGCAATGGCGAGTGATTTTATAGGAGGAGGAGCCTCCATGAAATGAGGGAGAGGGAGCTTATCCTCAAGGGAGGTTGCACAAAAGATGGAACCACCATCCTAGAGGTGGAAAGGCAACCCAAACTGACCCAACAACCAACTCTAGAAACATCTAGAAGGCCGATGGTTTGAACTAATTCACCAAATCTGGATCATCGCAAGTCATTAACTAGGGACTAGTGATGACATCACAAGGAGACAATGCATTTGGACCAATCATCGTGCATTTTAAGGGTTTACTAGTGATGGTGTAGGAAATTAGTAAAAAGGGGTCAATATTCAACATTAGAGAGCATACACTTAGTCCTCTTGCAAGAGCGGGAAGATATGGACATGTTTATTTGATGTATGACATAGCAAAGGGACTGAGATGAGGATAGTGACAAATTACTATGTAACAGATGCCCCCTAAAGCATGAAGCCTGAGAGAGTGGAAGTGGTGAAATGCTTAACGAAACCATGACCGAATTGTAACACCACCACAAAGAACCTACAGGTGCAAGTACAACTGATATATCTGAAAAGTGAAATACATGTAGTCGAGGTATAGGTTCAACCATCCAAAAAGACATATGAAATGTGGTTTGTGTTATGGACGCAGCCACCTAGTTGACAGGACCATTTTAATGACAAAGGTATGGTCACAACCATCCAATCAAAGAGTCATGCATATAATCACGAACCAATCAACGCAACCCAAACATATGTAATCTGTGTCCAGGGTTTTGAAAGCCTAACCGATCATAATACAAATTCTAGCATGCGAACAGATGTGCCGAAGTCAAGCACGATAGAAAATCGCTTGATTACTAGTCAATGATGAAAACTGTTAACAAGCGTGAGAGAGACCACCAATAATGCCAATGGTTCTCAAGGTACTGCCAATAAAATCCACTAAGTACAAAAAAGTGATTTGAAGTCGAACACTCGTGGAATCACCCAATCAAAGACCAATGATGAAAATCTATTGTTAGGTGTGAAGAACTTGCCATTGAGGCATGCAAGTTGCAAGGTACCGAAAGGAATCTATAGATCAATCTCCTCGATAATGAGCTGGTGTCGACAGGAGACGGTCCGTCGTAGGAGGGCCATAATGCTTCCCCCATCAATGACACAAGTTAAGGAACAAATGGTAGATGGTGAAACAGAGCATCACAAGAGGAGGTAAGGGTGTGAATTGCAAAAGGATTATACTCTTGAACATATCCACGACACAACTCCGGAATGTGGTAGCCTTTTTGGTACCAAGGGATCAGAGATCTAATGGAGACAACATGGATCAAATGGAATGAGGCAAAATGGCAACCCAAAACCCTAGAAGGCCAATGACGATGTGAGGATATCCCAGCCAGACAAGAAGCAAAAAGTGTGAATGTTCAAAAGTGACTAGCTTCCGTAGGTAACTGATGACTACTTCCAAATTTTCTCCCACCATTGCTCATGAGTACCCTAGTTATTTTTTAAAACCAAGCTTGAAGGGGATAGCATATGATTGTGATATAATTTCACCCTTCAGACGAATCCAACCTAGTAATAGTTTCACGAGCCCTAGGGAGGAGAAGCTCGAGTCTCGTCATGGTGATGAGCCCAATGTTGTCAGGGTTTAACGAGTCTGACACAGGTAAAACTCAGTCTCTTTTTCATGTTTAGAGATTTTGAAAAACACATAGAAAAGAAAACTCCAGGGGGGTCCTTTTTCGTAACTTTTTGTCCCTCGGCCCGAAAAAGTAGAAAACAATACTCGAGAGAACCGCTTGACAATTAAGACCAAGGAGTACTTTTCATAATTAGTGTTCCTGATCCAAAAAAGTAAAAAAGTGATGAGAGAGAAAAAGTTTCATAACCAAAATCGAACTTGAGACGACAAAATCCTAGCCATATTTTTGCGTTTATATGGTCAGAAAAGAGCTGAAAGCAGACTGCCATTTTTATTCTCTTTAACGAGTCAAAAAGGGAAAAATACTCGACAATCTTTTCATCTTTTACAAGTTAGAAAAGAGCTTAAAGGTGACTCATCCTAGAGGAACGAGTAGTATAAAGGGTAGCAGCTAGTTCTAGCAATGGTGGAACTGCTCAAAACATTTGATGGTCAAGAGGCTGGTTAATAAAACCATTCATCACTGTGGTCCCTCAGGAAAGGAAAAAACAACGATGTGAATGCATATGATCAACCAAAGAGATGGCGATGTTTGAATGAAAGAAACCAAGGCTCATCTAGTAGAATTTAGCGGATAAAAACAATAATCACGAGGTGTAAATCAGGTACGAGTTCATGTTTAACAAGCCTGAGCCATGGATAACTCTGCTTGGATTCAGTTTCATGTTTACACAAGCTTGAAACGAAAAACTATGCTTGTTATAAGTTCGCATGCTCTGAGCATAATAAAGAAAATCAAGGTACATGAAATATGCTTGTTACAAGTTTGCATGCCCTGAGCATAATAACATAAATCGAGGTACATGCCCCCCAAGCTTCATTGCATTCAACTAGGTGGATGGAATGAAGGTTCATTTTCGAGATCTTGGAAAGACTTGACTCAGATTTTATGAGATCTTAATCAAAGAATTGATTTGGAAAATGGAGTTGTTTCATTTTTTAATAAGGTTGACACAGTAAAAGAAATATCCTCATAACCTATGTTTCATTTTTTAATGAGGTTGACACAAAAAAAGAACTCTCCTTAGAACTTCTTGATTCATTTTTTAACGAGCTTGACACAAGATCAGGAACTACTCTCA
Source organism: Pinus taeda (assembly GCA_000404065.3). Classification (NCBI taxonomy): domain Eukaryota; kingdom Viridiplantae; phylum Streptophyta; class Pinopsida; order Pinales; family Pinaceae; genus Pinus; species Pinus taeda. The sequence goes on from APFE031040946.1 coordinate 235,739, forward strand.
TCATGCCTTGTTTCATTTTTTAACGAGGTTGAACTAGGAAAAAGCTATCCTCATAACCCTATTCATGGGCCATATGAGAACATTGCTTCCAAGAGGTCTTCGCTGGATTTAAGAAGCATCCTCTGGGAGAAACACATGTCATTAGACACCAATGACAGAGCAGGTTCCAATGCTCCCAGTACATGATGTACAAGACCATCTGCATGATCATCAGCAGAGGCAGAGAGGGTAGCCACATAATTGACCTATGGCAAGGAAGTTACTACTTGCAGATGAGGACCAATGGGGGATGGTGGTGGTACAGAAGGCACTGGGTGACTAAAGAATGACAATTGATCAATAGTCACCATTCTTCCATTGTACGGAAAACAAACCACACAGAAAAGTGAAGAAACAAGAGCTCCCATGGCATAAATATAATCATGGCCAAGGAGAAGACTAAAATATAAAGCACCTTGGACAACCATCACGTCTATATAGACGGTTTTTCCTCCCAAAGTAACAGGGAACTTCGAAAGGATCGCTAAAGGTTGACTGGTTCCTCCTTCAAATACCAACAGATTCTGTGTGATCGGCACAAGCTGTGGGGAGCCCAAAGCTTTCCAAGTAGTGAAAGACATGAGGCTAAACAGCACACCCTCATCCAAGATAGTGCCAGGTATTTCCTTATCATAGGCATGTACTGTAATATGAAAAGGCACATAGGATGGAAGGTGGAAAGTAGTCAAGTGACTCCATTTGAAGGAAATGAATGAACTACTTGGTGGGAGTATCATATGATTTCCCCCATGCTCAACAGGAACTGAAGAAGGACCCTCTAAATTAGCTGGGATAGGAGGGTCATTCTCAGACTTAGGAGAATCTAACGAGACGAGAAGAACATGAGCAGTGTAATCATGATGTTCATCGAGAACAGAGTGGACCACTAGTGGTGAATCCAAGTCAACACTCTTTCCATCCAATGGTTAGTCAAGAATAGGCTGAGCATAGCCAGGTTCGGGAAGAGAAAGGTGGACAAGAGAAGAATCTAAGTTAAACTCGCTGTTAACCAGGAGAGGGTATGAAGATAGACTCTGATACCAATGGGAAGTCGGGGTGAGGAAGCTGTAAGAATTTCCAAAATGGTGGAAGCTTTATACATGAGTGGACAAAGGTGAAGGGGATGGTTGCCTTCACATAGTCTATGGGGAATTGAATCTTCCCTTTCTTCTTACTGCATCCAGTTGAGGATCGAACATTGACATGAGCTTTAGAGGATGATGAGGGACGGGCCAGATCATGAGAACATACTTCTAAGATCCTAGGAATTCCTGGAAAATCATGAAGAAGATGGTCACCCTTGCACAATTTACAAGGACACTTAACCTTCCACGAAGGATCAAGAGGTGTTTTGACCTGAGATGTACTTGGGGCAATAGTTTAAAAGGTGGCCTCATGCTTATCAAACTTCTTCTTCTTCTTCTTAGCCACCTGGTTACTAGATGTGGAAGTTTCACTGGGTGAAGGAGGAGAGGAGGATGAAGAAACATGGGAAGAAGGCGAAGGCTCAACCTTGGAATCATCGTGTCATGATTCAAATGAAGGAGATGGTGGAATAGGGTTCATGACGCTAGGGACCACCAAGGTTGAAAACAACCACACGGGCAGACCGATGGTTAACCTAGGCAAAGACAATGTTGCCATATATGGAGCACCAATGTTTCAAAATGGAGGAAATGATCCAAGAGTTCCATCTGGGAGAAGACCATGGCCGGTAGACTCAGGGAAGGTTGCCATTGGGAATGAGCCTGAAGAACACTTTCAATTTAATCAAGAACTCGAACTATTACTAGGAATATTTCATTGGCAGTAAATTTTATGACATAGGATCAAAACTTAACCTTTTCATTTTTAAAGAGTCGAGAAAAGGACAAAAGATGAATCTAGTCGCCTTTGAATATTTAATGAGCCTGAAAGGAAAAGTGCTCAGATGGACCTTTTCTTTTAAGGAGTTGAAAAGGAATGAAAGTGACTACTCTGGAGAGCTAGGCAAAAGGTTTACCGAACAACCCATAAAATTGCATATACACCTTCGTGATCAAATGGAAGCAAGAATGACCAAGGACTTTCTATACGGTAGTCAGTCTTCCCGAATGTTGTGTTCGGTGCATTACAGTTTGTAAGGTGGTAGACATGGCTTCCTATGGATGTAGATGATAACCTAGTGGGTTCTCCTGATATATACTCGATGGTATTGGGAGCACAAGTCCGTACTAGCAGCTATTGAGCCACAGAAGGAGGAATCACCCAACCTTAAGCAAAAGCAATAGGTGACTAGGTTTAACAACACCGGAGTGAGTCTCTAGCTTAGACCTCTAAATAATGTGTGTTATGTTCCAATGCATTGTTAAGTTCATTCAATTCATTGTAGAGTTGATCTTGAATTAGGTTTCAATTTCCAGGCCCTACCGTATGTATATTAAAAACCCTAGGATGCAACTAGAAAGAGTAAAGCATATTTCATTTCGATGAACACATACTTAAAGGAGGGTAGAAATATAATTCCCAAGCAAACGCAAGCAAATGCAAATGTTAAGAAACAAAATGCATTAAGACACTAATCTGACGATGCATCGATACTATTAATGAAAGATTTATAGTTCTCTTTTCAATTTCCCAAATATGAAAATTTAAAATGCACACATTCTTTCATTTTTGTATATCAAATGAATGCAATCCCTAATTTTTTTTTTTTGTTTTGAATTTAAAGAGACAAAGAAGCAAGTGTGAACTGATCGATCCAAACAATTGTGATCTATGCTTGGTAGTCAAGAAATTGAATCAATATAAAAAATTGATTCAGTAATCGACACTAAAATCAACCAGCAAGAAACAAGCAAGAAAAAAGCTTCAAGAAAATCAATAAGATGGTTGTGGATGAACTTTGGATAGACAAGCAACTTGGACAAATGGTTCAAAAATTTGAAAGAGCTAGGTCACAAGGCCTAAAAACACAAGATTCACTATATTAAACCAAAGAGACAGTACCCTAACCAAAAGCAATTAAAACAAGCTGATGGGTGAGAGGAAAATAGCACGGGACAAACAAGATTGGTGAATTCAAGAGGTGAAGTTGTAAAAAAACTTACACTGGAATCATCGCGGGTATAATAACCAACAACTAGTGACGATCAACCAATAGTTGCAGCAACAGAGCGGCGTCGTTGTGGGACTACACCTTTCTTCCGTGACGTGCTAATTTCAGTAATAGTTGCAACTGTACGAAAAGATTCAACGACGCACATGTTTACAAAATTAAGACACGAAGATGTCGTCTCGACTATCAAGATTTTTTTAGTGACGAGCTCGAAAACAGGGAGAAGCAAGTAGAAACTCCCAAACAAACACAAGACTATTCTTCCAGACAGTAAGGGGAATTCCCAGATTGACCCAGGTAACCCAAAAAATTGATGGTTTAACCCCAAAATTCAAGAGAAATTAAATCAAAACCAAACAAAAGTAAACAAGAGAAAAAATATGCAAACGACTCCCCAGTGGAGTCGCCAACTTGCAAAGTAGGAAAGTGTTCCCTTTGCAGACAGAGGCAACCCCTCTAGCCCTAGAGTTGGTCTAGTCATAGCCAAAACAAATCAACAATCTATTCCCTTAAATAGTCATCGTTGGAGGCCTACCTCAAAACCGATGCTCAATGAAGCTTCTGTTGCACTACTCCAGCTTTTTTTTCCTTCTCCTTAAAGAGTAATTCACCTAAAACACCAACAAAAAAAACAAAGCACATAACCGAGAACAACAATGATCTATTTACTCATAAAGTCAAGGAGTTACAAGCTATCAAGTAAATTGTACACAAGATATAGGAAATCATTATTGATTGCATTAAAATAAATCAAGAGCAAAGTTTACAGCCAAGCCTTGACATCGCAAGCCTTCTCAGAGGGTCCAGACGGTATGTTCCTTCAAGCATTCACTCCCAAGAATGGGTCTCCCAAATGGATGATATCTCTATCTCACTCACAAGCTCTGATGGAAAACTAAGGCACTCTACACCCTCCTATCAAACTATTATCAATTCCACACTTGTCACACTCACACCAAATCTATTTACTATTGCCAAAACAAGAACTAGCAATCAGAAATTCAAGAATTAGGAACTCAAAAACCTAACAGATCATAGCAATAGTGAGTGATTTTATAGGAGGAGACTCCATGAAATGAAGGAGAGGGAGCTTATCCTCAAGGGAGGTTGCACAAAAGTTGGAACCATTATCCCAGAGGCAAAAATGTGACCCAAACTAACCCAACAACCAGCTCTATAAACATCCAAAAGGCCGATTGTTTGAACTAATTCGCCAAATCTAGATTGTCGCAAGTCATGAACTAGGGACTAGCGACAACATTGCAAGGAGACAATGCATTTGGACCAATCATCGTACATTCTAAGGGTTTATAAGTGACGATGCAGGAATTTAGTAAAAAAGGGTCAATATTCAGCATTAGAGAGCATTTGCTTAATCTTCTTGTATGAGTGAGAAGATATGGACATGTTTATTTGATGGATGACACAACAAAGGGACCGAGATGACGTCAGTGATAAATTACTGTGTAACAGATGCCCCCTAAAGCATGAAGCCCGAGAGAGTGGGAGGGTGAAATGCTTTACAAAACCATGACCAAACTAGAACACCACCATGAAGAACCTACAGGTGCAAGTACAACTAATATATCTGAACAGTGAAATACATCTAGTCGAGGTATGGGCGCAACCATCCAAAAAGACATATGAAATGTGGTCTATGGTATGGATGCAACCACCTAGTTGACAAGACCATTTAATGACAAAGGTATGGTTGCAACCATCTAATCAACAAGTCATGCATAAAATCACAAACCAATCCATGCAACCCCAACATATTTGATTTGTGTCCGGGGTCTTGAAAACCTAACCAATCATAGTACAAATTCTAGCATGCGAACATATGTGCTGAAGTCAAGCATGATAGAAAATCACTTGATTATCGGTCAATGATGAAAACTGTTAACAAGCGCGAGAGATACCACCAATAATGCCAATGTTTCTCAAGGTACTGCCAGTACAAGCCACTAAGTGCGAAAAAGTGATCTGAAGTCGAACACTCATGGAATCACCCAATCAAAGACCAATGATGAAAATCTATCATCAGGTTCGAAGAACTTGCCATTGAGGCATGCAAGCTCCAAGGTACCGAAAGGAATCTCTAGATCAATCTCTTGGACAATGAGTTGGGGTCGACAAGAGATGATCTGTCATAGGAGGGCCATAATGTTTCCCCTGTCAACGACACGGGATAAGGAACAAATGGTAGATGGTGAAACAGAGCATCAGAGGAGGAGGTAAGGGTGTGAATTGCAGAAGGATTATACTCTCCAACATATCGGTGACATGACTCCGAAATGTGGCAACATTTTTAGTACCAAGGGATCAGACATTTGACAGAGACAACATGGATGAGATGGAATGAGGCAAAATGGCAACCCAAAACCCTAGAAGGCCAATGATGGTGTGAGGATATCCCAACCTGACGAGAAGCAAAAAGTTTTGATGTTCAAGAGTAACTAGCTGCCATAGCTAACCAATGATGACTTCCAAATTTTACCCCACCATTGCTGGCAAGTACCCCAGTTATTTTTTAAAAACTAGCTTGAAGGGGATATCATATGATTGTGATATAAGTTCGACCTTCAGATGAATACAACCTAGTAATAGGTTAATGAGCCCTAGGGAGGAGAAGCTCGAGTCTCGTCATGGTGACGAGTCCAATGTTGTCAAGGTTTAACGAGTCTGACACAGGTAAAACTTGAAGTCTTTTTCATGTTTAGAGAGTTTGAAAAATACACAGAAAAAAAAACTCTAGGGTGGTCCTTTCTAGTAACTTTGTGTTCCTCGAGACCGAAAAAGTAGAAAACAATACTTGAGAGAACCACTTGACCATTACGACCAAGGAGTACTTTTCGTAATTAGTGTTCTTGATCCGAAAAAGTAAAAAAGTGATTAGAGACACAAAATTTCATAACCAAAATCGAACTTCAAACGCCAAAATCCTGACCATCTTTTTGCATTTATATGATCAGAAAAGAGCTAAAAGTAGACCACCATTTTTATTCTCTTTAACGAGTCAAAAAGTGAAAAAATACCCAACAATCTTTTCATCTTTTACAAGTCAAAAAAGAGCTTAAAGGTGGCTCGTCCTAGAGGAACGAGTGGTATAAAGGGTAGTAACTAGTTCCGGCAATGGTGGAACTACTCAAAACATTTGATGGTCAAGAGGTTGGCTAATAAAACCACTCATCGCTGTGGTCCCTCACGAAAAGGAAAAAAACAACCAAGTGAAAGCATATGATCAGCCAAAGAGATGGTGATGATGGAATGAAAACAACAAAGGCTTATCTAGCAAAATTTAGCGGATAAAAATGACAATCACAAGGTGTAAATCAGGTATGGGTTCATGTTTACACAAGCTTGAACCATGGAGAACTATGCTTGGATTTAGTTTCATGTTTACACAAGCATGAAATGAAAAACTATGCTTGTTATAAGGTCACATGCCCTGAGCATAATAACGCAAATCGAGGTGCGTGCCCCCCAAGCTTCATTGCATTCAAAGAGGTGGATGGAATGAACATTCACTTTCGAGATCTTGGAAAGACTCGACTCAGATTTTACAAGATCTTAATCAAAGACTCAATTTGGAAAAGGGAGTTATTTCATCTTTTAATGAGGTTGACACAGTAAAAGAACTATCCTCATAACCCTTGTTTCATTTTTTAATGAGGTTGACACAAAAAAAAAATCTCCTCAGAACTCCTTGATTCACTTTTTAACGAGCTTGACACAAGATCAGGAACAATTCTCATCATGCCTTGTTTCATTTTTTAACGAGGTTGAAACAGGAACAAACTATCCTCGTAACCCTATTCATGGGCCATATGAGAACATGGCTCCCAAGAGGTCTTCACTGGATTGAAGAAGCATGCTCTGGAGAAACACATCATTAGACACCAATGACAGATCAGCTTCTAATTCCCCCAATACATGATGCACGAGACCATTTGCAAGATCATCAGCAGAGGCAGAGATGGAATGGGTAGCCACATAATTGACTTGTGGCAAGGAAGGTACCTCTTGTGGATGAGAACCAATGGGGGATGATGGTGGTACAAAAGGCACTGGGTGACTAAATAATGACAATTGGTCAATATTCACCATTCTTCCATTGTGAGGAAAACAAACCACACGGAAAAGAGAAGAAACAAGAGCTCCCATGGCATAAATATAATCACAACCAAGGAGAAGACTAAAATATAAAGCACCTTGGACAACCATCACGTCTATATAGACGGTTTTTCCTCCCAAAGTAATAGGGAACTTTGGAAGGATCCCTAAAGGTTGACTAGTTCCTTCATCAAATGCCAATGGAATTTGTGTGACCAGCACAAGCTGTGGGGATCCCAAAGCTTACCAACTATTGAAAGGAATGAGGCTAACTGATGCACCCTCATCCAAGATAGTGCCAGGTGCTGCCTTATCATAGGCATGTACTGTAATCTGAAAAGGCACATAGGATGGAAGGCGGAAAGTAGTCAAGTGACTTCATTTGAAGAAAATGACTGAACTACTTAGTGGGGGTATCATATGATTGCCCCCATGCTCAACAGGAACTGAAGGACCCTCTGAAGCAGTTGGGATAAGAGGGTCGTTCTTGGAATCAGGAGAATATAACGAGACGAGAAGAACATGAGCAGTGTAATCATGATGTTCATCAGGGACAGAGTGGACCACTGGTGGTGAATCCATGTTGAAACTCTTTCCGACCAATGGTTGGTCAAGAATGGGCTGAGCATAGCTAGGTTCAGGAAGAGAAGGGTGGACAAGAGAAGAATCTAAGTTAATCTTGTTGTCAACCAGGAGGGGGTCTGAAGTTAGCCTCTGAGAACCAACAAGAAGTCGGGGTGAAGAAGCTGTAAGAATTTCCAAAATGGTGGAATCCTTATCCATAAGCGGACAAAGGTGAAGGGGATGGTTGCCTTCACAGAGTCTATAGCGGAATTGGATCTTCCCTTTCTTCTTATCGCTGCCCGTTGAGGATCAAACATTGACATGACCTTCAGAGGACGATGAGGGATGAGCCAGATTGTGAGACCATACTTCTAATATCCTAGGAATTCTAGGACATTCACGAAGAAGATGCTCACCCTTGCACAATTTTACAAGGAAACTTAACCTTCCATGAAGGAGCAGGAGGTGTTCTGACCCGATATGTACTCAGAGCAATAGTTTCACAGGTGGCCTTGTGCTTATTGGATTTCTTCTTCTTCATCATCGTCTTCTTCTTCTTCTTAGCCACTTGCTTACTGGATGTGGAACTTTCACCAAGCGAAGGAGGAGAGGAGGATGAAGAAACAAGTGAAGAAGTTGTAGGCTCAACCTTGGAATCATTGCGTCATGATTCAAATGAAGGAGATGATGGAACATGGGTCATGATGATTGGGACCACCGAGGTTGAAAACAACCACACGAGCAAACCGATGGTTAACCTAGGCAAAGACAATGTTGCCATAAATGGAGCACCAACATTTCCAAATGGAGGAAACAGACCAGGAGTTCCATCCAGGGGATGACCATGGCCGGTAGCCTCGGGGAAGGTTTCCATCAGGAATGAGCCTAAAGAACACTTGCACTTTAATCAAGAATTCGAACTATTACCAAGAATATTTCGTGGGCAGTAAATTTTATGACACATGATCAAAACATGACCTTTTCATTTTTAAAGAGTCGAGAAAAGGACAAAAGATGACTCTAGTCGTCTTCAAATATTTAGTGAGCTTGAAAGGAAAAGTGCTCAAATGGACCTTTTCTTTTAAGAAGTCAAAAAGGAACGAAAGTGACTACTCTAGAGAGCTAGGCAAAAGGTTTACCAAATAACTCGTAAAACTACATATACACCTTGGTGATCAAATGAAAGGAAAAATGACCATGGACTTTCCATACGATAGTCAATATTCCCGAATGCAGTGTTTGGTGCATTACAGTTTGTAAGGTGGCACACACGGCTTCCTATGAATGTAGGATGATAACCTAGTGGGGTCTCCTGATATATACTCAATGGTACTAGAAGCACAAGTCCGTACTAGAAATTATTGAGTCACAGAAGGAGGAATAACCCAACCTTAAGCGAAAGAAATAGGTGACTAGGTTTAACAATGCTAGAGCACGTCTCTAGCCTAGACCTCTAAATAATGTGTGTTAAGTTCCAATGCGTTGTTAAGTTCATTCAGTTCATTTTAAATTTGAACTTGAATTAGGTTTCAATTTCCAAGCCTTACTGTATGTATATTAAAAACCCTACGATGCAACTAGAATGAGTAAAGCATCTTTCATTTTGATGAATACCCACTTAAAGGAGGGTAGAAAGTTCATTCCCAAGAAAACAAGAGAAAATATAAATGCTAAGAAACATAATGCATTAATACACTAATCTCACGATGCATCGATACTACTAATGAAAGATTTAGAGTTCGCTTTTCAATTTCTCAAATATGAAAATTTGAAATGCACATATAATTTCACTTTCGTATATCAAATGAATGCAATCCCTAATTTTTTTTGTTTTGTTTTGAATTTAAAGAGACAAACAAGCAAGTGTGAATTGATCAATCCAAACAATTGTAATCTATGCTTGGTAGTGAAGAAATTGAATCAATATCAAAAATTGGTTCTATAATCGACACTAAAATCAACCAGCAAGAAACAAGCAACGAAAAATCTTCAAGCAAATCAATAAGATGGTTGCGGATGAATCTTGGATAGACAAGCAACTCGGAAAAATGGTTCAAAAACTTGAAATAGCTAGGTCAAAGGACCTAAAAGCACAAGATTCACTCAATGAAACCAAAGAGACAGTACCCTAACCAAAAGAAATTAAAACAAGTTGATGGGCAAGAGGAAAATAGCAGGGGACAAACAAGACTAGTGAATTCAGGAGGTGAAGTTGTAAAAACAACTTACATAGGAATCGTCATGGGTATAATAACCAGCAACTAGTGATGATCAGCCAATTTTCGTAGCAATAGAGTGACGTTGTTGCAGGAGTACACCTATATTTCGCGACGTGCCGATTTCAGGAATAGTTACGACTGCACAACAAGATTCAGTGACACACAAGTTTACAAAATGAAGACAGGGTGACGTCATTGCGACTGTTAAGATTTTTTCAGTGACAAGCTTGAAAAGAAGGAAAAACAAGTAAAAGCTCCCAAACAAACACTAGACTATTATTCCAGACAGTAAGGGGAATTCCCAGATTGATCCAGGTAACCCAAAAAACTGATGGTTTAACCCCAAAATTCAAGAGACACTAAATCAAAACCAAATAAAAGAAAACAAGAGAAAAAACATATGAAGGACTCCCCAGCAGAGTTGCCAACTTGTGAAGTAGGAAAGTGTTCCCTCTGCGGACAAAGGCAACCCCTCTAGCCCTAGAGTGGGTCTACTCACAACCAAAACAAATCAACAATCAATTCCCTTAAATAGTCATTGTTGGAGGCCTACCTCAAAACCTGTTAGGGTCCCACCCTAACCCCCTTATTTATGTAGTGGGATCACGTCATAGTAAAGAGTCAATAAAGCCCATATTAATAATTGTAAGTGGTTAACCCGCAATTAATGAAGGGACCACAGTTAGTTGCAATTGGGCCATGGTATTAGATAGATGGTATTAATAAAACCCATGGTATTGATCCATGGTATTTCATGTATGAGTCATATATAAAGGATAGAGAATCCCTGCGAGGAGCATCGTGTCTTATTTTTGAATCGAGCTCTGCTCCATTGGAGGTTGCCCCCTCGAAGAGGCCAGTGAACATTGCTTTTTGAATAATAAAATATTTGCTGTTGACTCTAACTATTCTATGTTTTGGGTATCTTTCTTCGCATATTCTGTATTTAGGTATCTTTTTGCAGGTTAAAGCATAACAAAATTGGTGCTCGATGAAGCTTCCGTTGCGCTACTCCAACTTTCGTTTCCTTCTCCTTAAAGAGTAATTCATCTGAAACACCACCAGAAACAACAGAGCACGTAACCAAGAACAAAAATGATCTATTTACTCATAAATTCAAGGAGTTACAAGCTATCAACTAAATTGTACACAAGATATATGAAATCGTTATTGATTACATTAAAATAAATCTAGAGCAAATCTTACAACCAAGCCTTGACATCGCAAGCCTTCTAAGAGGGTCTAGTCAGTATGTTTCTTCAAGCATTCACTCTCAAGAATGGGTCTTCCAAATGGATGATATCTCTCTCACTCACAATCTCTAATGGAAGGCTAAGGCACTCCACACCCTCCTATCAAAATATCAACAATTCCACACTTGTCACACTCACACCAAAGCTATCTACTCTTGCCAAAACAAGAACTAGCAATCAACAATCCAAGAATTAGGAACTCAAAAAACTAGCAAATCATAGCAATGGTGAGTGATTTTATAGGAGGAGGAGCCTCCATGAAATGAGGGAGAGGGAGCTTATCCTCAAGGTAGTTTGCACAAAAGGTGGAACCACCATCCCAGAGGTGGAAAGGCGACCCAAACTAACCCGACAACCAGCTCTAGAAACATCCAGAAGGCCAACTGTTTGAAATAATTGGCCAAATCTGGATCATCACAAGTCATGAACTAGGGACTAGTGACGACATCACAAGGAGACAATGCATTTGGACCAATTGTTGTGCATTTTAAGGGTTTACTAGTGAAAATGCAGGAACTTAGTAAAAAAGGGTCAGTATTCAGCATTAGAGAGCATTTTGTTAATCTTCTTGCATGAGTGAGAAGATATGGACATGTTTATTTGATGTATGACACAGCAAAGGGATTGAGATGAGGACAGTGACAAATTACTGTATAACAGTGGAGCATATGTACTTCACATTTGTTTTAGCCACCTTGGATCAATGATCAAGGCAGAAAAGTTCAAACTACCTTGTGTGACCATCTTAGCAGGAGTTCTGCAGGAAGGCAAGAAGGAAGGTAGTTCTTTCTAGGAGGACCAGCACATACAAGAAGAAAAGTGGTCAAAGGCTTTGGTTTAGAGCCACTATGGAAGGCAAGTCTATGAAGGCTAAAAAAGGAGGGTGCTATTACTTTCATTTATTGTTCAGATTCGTATATAATTCTTTTGGAGACCAAAAGTTATTTAGTGGGAAGGCGTGATCCAAAATGGATTTTGGATAGACTTCTAAGTCTAAGTTTTCCTCACAAAGGAAAATGAAAGTATAAGGATTCTCCTGGAAATAGTCCCATTACGTATATCTTTTCATTCTGAATCTACTGCAATTTGAATGGGCTAAAACGGACCTCGGATGTAGAAGTTATTGCAGAAAGATGTTGCCCTTTGTCCTTTGAAAAAGAGGCAAAATCTTTAAAAGAAAATGGCCTAAAAGGCTTTATAAAGGAATCGCATCGGAATGGTCCAAGAGGTGGACTTAAAGAGGAGGTGGAAGAGATCCCCGATTACCGATCCTCGACATATCAGGTTGGAGGCAAGCATATGCAGATAATATAAGGAAAGGACCCTGGGCTAATGCAACATTGCGACTGCTGATATCGCATCGTGATGGTATGAGATAAGGGAAGGAACCCTGGGACTATGCGACATGCGATTGTGATATATCCCATTGCAACATCGTATCACAACGATATAAAAGTGGTCGATACCATATGTTACATGCAATTGATGATCCGTGGCGTGTGATCTCTACTGTCGGATTGTAAATGAGATCAACAGCTAAGATTAAATCGATGGTCGAGAGATTCACGATCCCCGACACAAAGGGTTGATGCGATAGCGATATGCGACATGATTTGCACTATACGATCAGGGATGAGATCAATGGTCTAGATTAAATTAGCGACTAGTGATCAACGATCCCCAATAGCGGGGCTACTGCGATTGCGATTGTGATAAGCGATAAGGGTCGGAACCGATGGGGATTATAAGCCCGATTACATAATTTCTAAAGTCCAGGAAATCAGATTTTCTGTGCTATCCTGTGTATTTGGGATTTTGGCCATGCGATGATGCGATATCGATATTGCGACTAATGGAAGACCCGATATGGTTATAGGGGCAATTTGATGAAATTTCAAGTCTGGAATTCACGCCCGATAGTGTAATTTCTGAAAAATCTTTGTGTATTTTATTTTTCTCCATTTTTGGGTTTTTGCCTGGAAGAAAGCCTCAATCCCTCTATAACGACCCCTGATCGCTGTGCCATGTTGCAAGTGGGATTTTTTGGTAGAAAATGATGCATTTGAAGCCATAGAGCCACAGAGCTAGATGTCCAGTCGAACAGACAATGCACAGAGAAGCCATAGAGCCGCAAGGGAGTATGACATGTAGAGAAATGGCTGGGGAAGCTGCAGAGCTGGGAAAATGCTACAAAGGAGCTAGAAGGCCCAATTGATAGGGGGGTTGGCAAATCTGGAGGTCGCTGAAGGAGAGCTATTAGCTATGAGAGCGAAAAGCCAGAGAGCACGATTGTAAGAAGAAAAGCTGCTAAAGTTCACTGAAGATTGTAGTAGCTACCATGCAAAGAGCTGGAGGTCATTGAAGGAGAGTTGTCAGCTATGAGAGAAAAAATCCAGAAGGCACAATTGATAGGCAGGAAAGCTGCTAAAAGTCATTGGAAGCTTTCTAAAGGTCACTTGAGGTCGAGCGAACCATTGATGCATGCAGAGGCCGAGAGAGAGAGAGAAATCAGAGAAGCCAGAGCCAAAGAGCTAGAGCCAGAGCTGAGAGACAAGAGTTAGAGCTAGAGATGAGAGCCAGAGCTAAAGCTAGAGCAAGAGCTAGAGCCAGAAAGCTGAGAGCTTTAGAGCCAGAGATAAGATGGTGTTCTAAGCCCATTGTGTTCTGTGTAAACTAGTGGAGTTGAGCATGGAGCTTGTAAGGAACTGCTACCATAATCCCAGAGAGCCTAGTTGAGTTGACTAGAGCTCAAGGAGATGTAGCCCAAGAGTTTTGGGTGAACTCCAAATTAATATTGTTGTTATGTGTGTTTTTTTATTGCTACATCTTGCTACTATGCTTGTGTTGCTTATTTATGCTTTACTTACTTTCATAGGTATTTTATACTAGCATAAGCAAGTGAACTTACAACACAATGGTTTTAAAACAAATATAAGCATACACCTATGTTCAAGCACATTATTAATTCCAAATTGGTTAATCATTTGGGTTTTGGGAATATATAAACTTTGGGAGTGGGAGGGGTTCTTGTAAGCTTGACAAGAAGCCTTTAGTGCCCCATTTTCAGATCAAGAAAACAGAGGAAAAGGGAGCTATAACAAAGGGGGCCTAAGGGGAGATCTAAACGTGACTATTTCATGATGTTTCTATGTTAAAGGCATGTGCTCGAAGGAGTTCTGTGTACATCATAAGTGCATCCCCAAGCTCACTAGAGTGCTAAAAGGGTTCTACATAATTTTAAAGGACGTATGGGTTGACAACAGGGGATTTGAATGGAACTATGGAGCATTCAAGCCAGGTATGGGCACATTCAAGAGAAGGTCCTCTCATAGCATGCATCTAGAGTCAGTGATGAAGGCATTTAAGGGAGAATGGATAGTGAAATACCTCAGCAGAAGAAAATAGGATGATGACAAAGACGTGGCTTCATCAGATACCGCTACTGGAAAAACAGGGGGATACCTTCTCCTTCATCTTTCATTTTTCCTCCTTCTTCCATTAGTTCTAAAGTTGGAATTTATTTCCAGGAAAGGGAGCTAGTTCCTATTGTAATATTTTTAGGCAGCAAGAGCTATTACAGGTTGAGGCAACTAGTACATCAAATAACTAACCTTTGGTTGAGATAATTTGTAACAACTATTATGCCTCTCAATTTTCTTATAAATATGTTGACATGGAAAACTTTTTCTATACCAACAAGGGGAACTAACTCGATCACAGACCCCAATTAGGCCTACTTTTGTTTAGAATTTCTAGTTCCAACAGGTTTTAAGGGATCCCGTAAACTGTTAAATGCGTTTAAAGATGGCTTCTGGGAGGAATAATTCAATTAAATCAACAAAATAAAATAGCTAACCAATGTGTACTAAATCCTATCTACACTACATCTAACTACTCTAATATAGTCCTAACTACCCTAATCTATCTTACAGGAGTAAAAAAAAAGGAGGTTAAACACCATATATAAATCCCAGGTCCAAATGAATCAATTACTGGTCCACATAAGAAGAAGGCTGTATTAAGTCCTAATCACACTACAATTACTTATACAGGAATATACATTCCTTTCCATACAAATAACACTTGCAACTGATGTTTAAAAAAGTCAGGAATCAATACCTTTCTGTAGAAATTTTGAATAATAAACACATATTCAATGGAGATTATCCTAATAATGTACTATTGCAGAATACATACACAATACATAAGCTCCTCTACGTTGATCATCAATATAGCAGCATCAATAACA
>APFE031040962.1:12993-94139 GCA_000404065.3 Pinus taeda
CCCCCTCTCAACAATTCCTAATTCCAATGGAGAATAATCTTGGTCGAACCTCTACGTATTCTTGATTAGAGAAAAGTCATGCTACAAAAGTGAAAATTTATTCAAGTGACTTCAGCGAGAAGAGGCTACCTAAGAAGATGAAAAAAAGATTTTATCCACGAGGCATATTCCAATCTGTTTTGTAGGTCAGGAAACACCAAGGATGGTGTTTCGCTCAGGGGGGAAGATGTAACAACCCTTGGTGAAATGTAAATATTTAATTTACTTTTACCACAAAGACCTAGAAAATCATGGGATATCTGAAAAAAGATATTGAAACTTTAAATGTGTAAAAGTTCATTTTAATTATTTTTGTTGAAAAAATAAATCATGATAAGTCTTGGAATTCATGAGAAAATACCCAAAAGGAGATTTTCAGTTGCTAGTTAGTTAAAGGAAGTGACTTGTCTTTCTCTCCTTGGAGATAAATATGTCAGTGGGAAAATCTAAGGAAGGAAAAAGAAGGAAGAAAACACCAAAGGCATCCTGTAGGAAGGAGGGGAGAAAAAGTGAATTTCAGAAACCTTGAAGAAGATGTTGATAAGGTAGTGTTGTGGTCACAACCACCACCCTAATAAAACCTACTTTGGTAGCAATTTTGAATGGGTCCCCTAGAAGCTTGATCTTTCATTTCTCCGAATGATAACTCTCCAAATGATTTGGTTTTTATCGCAGGGATTTTAACTCTCTGTCGAGTAAAATATTCAATTCTTAATGGTTAATACCCCCTTGAAAAAGTCTTTGTGGCATGATTCATTTATAACCTAGTCTAGCCCTTCATTCATATCCTTCATCGGGACTTTTTCAGTCCTCATAAACCGTCATGGTGCTCTACGCCCACACATATAGCCAACCCCCACTCTTTACTATGAGTGTATGTGGACTCAACCCACAAAACCTTCTATCGTGCCTTTATTTCTATTATAACACTTTTTTTAATATAAATACTTTGCAAGCATATGTAACTTACACTTTTCGTGCTTTTTTTTATCTTTATACATTTCTCGATGCCTGCCTTTATCACTATTGCAACCTCTCAAGTTCCGCGGTTACACTGCACCTTCCTCTTTCGCATGCGATAAGCAAGGACCTTCTGGTCTTTAAATACAATTAACTACTTCCATACCCTTTCGGGCCCACTGTTGTATCTCTTATTACAATCGTTTAGCCACTCCCCCATCACAAATCGCAATTGGTGGGACCCAAGGCCCATACATAAGGAATTCCATGATATGGCAGGCCCACCGAGATTATAAAGCATAGCACATAAGATTTCGGGTCTGAAGCCATTCACAAATTGCAATCGGCGGGACCCAAGGCCCATACATAAGGCGTTCCGCAATATGGCGAACCCGCCAAGATTATTAAGCACAACACATATGATTTTAGGTTTGCTCCCCAATCACAAATCGCAATCGACACTTCCAACATTGATACACAAGGCACACCGTGATACACTAGACCCGCCAGGATTATCAAACATAACACATATATTTTAGAGTCCTCTTCCCCAATCATAAATTTCAATCGGTAGATTTTAGCATTTATACATGAAGCGCGATGCAATATGGCGGAGTCGAAATTATTAACCACAGTGCATACATTTTTTGGGTCCAAGCTATCACAAATCGCTATCGGCGGAGCCCAAGGCCTATACATAAGGTGCAATTTGATACAACAGACTTGACGATAATTAAGATCTGGGTGTATCATATTTGAAGTATGGCCTTATGGTTCAGTTGTAGGTTTTCTTGTGTATTCCCATGTCTTCTAGTAAATTTTTGTTGTCTGGGTTTTTAAAAGAAAACCCGATAGAGTGAATGGCCCGCTTTAGAAGCATTGTGAAGCAATTCCTGAATAAAAATGAGTGTTATAGGCAATGAGAATACATGTTACAACAGGTTCAGTGGTTTAATAATTATAGTTTCTCTGATTAAATAGAAACTATGACTGAATGCAAGGTTTGTTTGTGGGCATGTTTGTCATATTTCTCATAATCATGGCTAATATGAACTATTTTTGCAGGTGAGGACGAAGAGAAGAAAGACAAGTTTGAGTAGACCTGGTAACAAATATATGCGATTTATATCAAGACGACAACTCTACACCACCAATTTTGAAATTGCAAAGGCATACTCTGTAAGAAAGGGGTACGAACCACCATAGTGCATAATAGAGGCATGCTCCATGTCTAGAGGAAGCACTCATGACAGTGTTGATCCATCAAGATGTTACTACCTTTGAACGCACCTTCAATCAAGCCATATGTTGAAAAATGAGCGCACTGTCTGCATTTGCCTTCAGGGAATAAAATGGAATAACATTTAGTCAATACATGTGCAAAGGGATGGCATGCAGTAATTCCTCTTTCTACCGGCATCCATTCATTTTTCTTCAGAAAATAAAAGGCTCTAGTAGCAATGGCTTCAACATGTTCGTTGCTTCATCAACCATTACATTTTGTATATTTTAATTTGAATATGCAAAGGAAGAGGGAAGGCCGAAGGTCGAGAGAAACTGACTGTCAGTTCTCTTTCTCCATAAGTATCAGCTCTGGATAGAGGAAAAGGACTTCTTTTTTGGGCAGAACAACTTTTGATTTATTGTGCTAATAAAGAAGATTGTTTGGGTCAAGAAGGATCCTTTTTCAGATTTATTTTCCTCTTCATTCATGTGTTTAGAATTAGGGTGTTGTTGGTGACATAAGTATAAATGTGTTTTGTTTTTGTGCACATTGATAACAGACAGTTCGTGACTAGTCTTGGTTATTCAAATATAATTTGTTACCACAGTTAAATCATGAGTGTTTGTTGATTCGAAACCTTGTTAAACATCAGTTGCAATTTTTATTTGTATGGAAAGGAATGTGTATTCCTGTATGAGTAATTAGATTGCAATTAAGATTTAATACAACCTTGTTCATTTGTGAACTCAGTAATTGATTCATTTCGCCTTGGAATATATATATAATGTTAAATTTGTTTTATTATGCTCCTGCAGGATAGATTAGAATAGTTAAGATTAGTATAAGTAGGTAGAATTAGTGTAGATAGGACTTAATATATATAGGCTAGTTATTTCTTTTTTTTATTTAATTGAAGTCTTCCTTTGGGGAGCAATCTTTCAACATCTATAACAGTTTACGGGATCCTTTAGAACCTGTTGGAACTAGCCACTCGAAATGAAAGCAGATCTAATTGGGGCCTGTGATCGGGTTAGTTCTCCTTGTTGGCATAGCAAAAAATTCACCACGTCAAGAAATTGGCGCTAAAAGGAGGGCCTGAACTGCCATCCACAACTTTTTATGATTTCATCTATAAATGTCGTGCATAGATTCAAAACGATTAATGCATGGATCGTAAAGTTCAAAAAGATCCTTCCTCCCATTTGGAAAAGCCTCATTTCGAAGAAACATACATCCCTCTATGTTCCGTGTTTGGGTCACCCAAGGAAGAGAGACTGTGGGAGTACCCTATCACTCAAGAACAACCAGTCAGAGTACTTACTCGGGCTTACGCTCATTCCCTATCACAACTCCCCATCTTTCAGTCTTTACCTCTGACAGCTAAAATAAAGCCAAGGATCTATCACATAAACAAAGAGACATTTGTAGCCCCTTATCTTGAAGATATTGTGCTAGAGCCTTTGCAAATTATCGACACTCCTTGGGAAGAAATTCTTGAGGATCCCCCTTCTAAAGGTAATCCCTAGCTTGATTTGGAAAACCCTAACAAAGAAAACCCAGGGGAAACCTTCAACCAAAGCCTCACTATCCATAATATGGCTAACGTTCCCCCTCCAGGTGGGAATCCACCTCTACTGCCTCCTCTCAGTGGGAATCGACCCCCACCTCCCCTGGGAGCACTCCCTCCTTGCCTTGCACAGGATTCCGTAGTGGTACCAGGCCAACAACATGCCTTACCCAAGAACGCAGAATGACTATTGCCTAAATTCGACCCTAAGCGGGGAGACACTTTTGATAACCATGTTCGCTCTTTCTTCCTAGCCGTGTGCATGTTGGGGGTAGTCGATGAGGATGTGGTATGTCGCTTGTTCCCTTTTACTATGATTGGTATGAATTCCACATGGTACTTTAGCTTGAGAATAGGTTCGATCACCTCATGGGGTGCCTTTTAGCAGGCCTTCTTAGACAAGTTTGGCGATGACAAAACACATACGGCCTTAGTTTTAGAACTATCCTATTTAAAAATGGAAGCCAAAGAAAAGGTCAAGGATTTTAACATCCAGTTTAACACTTTGTTCAACAGAATCCTAGCTAATGCTAGACCTACTGATGAGGTGCTCATGGAATTCTACATCACTCTCCCTATCCTTACTGCAATGTGGGTCAAGAGAAGTAACACACAAACCTTACAAGGTGTTATCGATGAAGCAATAAAAGTCAAGAATGAAATGATCAGTCTCACAACATGTCATCATACGACCGAAGGAAAGAAAGCCTCTCAGTTATCCAAGAAGAATAATGGGAGTGATAACAAAGTAGCTGAGGTCAATGAAAGGGACACCACAGATGTGGAAGGTTTGCATCAAATCATTAAGAAATTAACAAACATAGTCATCGGTATGAAAAGGAATTCTGGAGGGAGTGCAAGTGGGAATGGAGGAGATTATAACAATAGAAAATCCTTCAAACCTTTCTATCGTAAGAAGACAAAAGGTGGTCATGGTCAACTTGCATTGCCTGCTCCACCCAATGAAGGGAATTTAAATATGGAAGAGATGGCTCTTATCGGATCACCCCTTAACAAAGAAGAACCTATAGTGGAGCTGGAGCTAGAACAAGAAAATGAGGAAGAATACCAAGTAGAAGAGCCCTTGGATGAGGAATCTCAAATCAATGTACTATGGTATTTCTATACAAATGAGAATGATGACGACGAAGGAGATAGTACGACAGAAATCCACACTAATGAAATCCACACACGAAGTAAAGGGCCACTTGTGGGCGTGATGAAGCCTGTAGACCAAACAAAGAAAGATGTTCACCCTTTGAAGGCATCCGCTCCCAAAGTTCCTGTTGAGAAGGGTAGACCTAGTGGGGATTCCAAGAGTACTCTAGTTGCAAACTATCCAGGGAAAGATAATACATCTCCAACTGCAATGAAGGCAACTAAAAATGGTAAAATCCCACCTAAAAATAGCAAAACCAGTATGTTTACTCTACCCTACCCTGTTTATAACATTGATTACAGCATTGTGGATGATCTTAAGAAATCTCGAGCTAATATCACATACTTCGATTTGATAAAATTAACACAGCAAAGAGATCTACTCTTGAAAGTTATGAATGAATGGAATTGCATATCTCCCACTAATCCAAGTAGTCAAACCAAAACTTCGGTGTCCAGACTCATTAGTACCTCCAGTGCATCCCAAACACCCCCAGCCATGGAAGCCACACTATCAAAAAGAAATCGAACGCTCCAAGATGTCAGTGCAACAATGATAGGAAGGAAATAAAACTCCATGACTCCACCTTTCCTTATCACATTTGAAATCTTCAACATGAACATATACAATTGCTTGGTAGATTCTGGTACCTCATCCACTGTTGCTAAAAGACTCCATGCAACACCTGAGAAAACTGGAACTCAAATTATGCAACTAGACAGAACAAATGTAAAAGTAATTGGAGGATTGAAAGATGTGCTAATTTGAATGGTTGCTAAACCTCAGTACACACAAGTCATTTACATAGTGGTAGTCGACATACCTAAGGCTTATGGAATGCTTCTTAGTAGGGACTGGTCAGCAAAACTGAATGGATATTTCTCAACTGATTGGTCCCATCTCTTACTGCCTCAGAAGGGAAAAGGTGATATATTGAGAGTTGATCGAGAAAGATACATGAAGTATGTGGTGACGGAATTAAACAGCCCCAATGAACCTGTAATGTTTACCAACTCTATCCTTTCGATGTTTGTGCCATTGAAACTAATTTCAAGGAATTCCATGCAGAGACAGTTGAAGAAACTATGACAAACACACTGTTGGAAGCTCTCCCCCATAGTCCAACTGATGAGCCACCCTATAATGTAGTAGATGATAGAACCAATTTTGTAGGAAGTAGTTCATTTAATGTAACATTAGATTCTATTTTCTGGAAACTCTACTTTGATGGCTCTAACTACCTTCAAGCTGCAGGTGCTGGAAGCATTCTCATTGACCCGCAAGGGAACCAACATTTGATGGCCACCCAGTTGGAGTTCGCGTGCACCAACAACATGACAGAATACGAAGGCTTGCTGTAGGGCCTAAAGAAAGGCATTGATATGAAGGTGAAAATTCTTAAATTTTTTGGTGACTTATAGATAATTGTTGACCAGGTAAGGAAAAGGATACATTGCAATTCACCACACTTGGTAAGATACCAACATGAGGTATGGATCTTAATTGACAATTTTGATTCTTTTAATATCACATACATACCTTGAGGGCAAAATCGAGATGCCAATCTGATGGCTAGTATGGCTTCAAAACTTTTACCTGAGCTTAGATTAAACAAGAACAAATATTATGTTGAATTAATTTTCAGACCATCCATACCTGATAACATCTCAAATTGGTAGTTATTCGAAGGTGATGAGCAAATCCTTGAGTTCCTGCATTGTGGGAAGACATTAAAAAATGCACTTATTGATGAAAAATAGCATGAAAAGCTTATGAATGAGAGTGAAGATGAGCAATAAGATCAATCCAATATAATTCCCAAGTCAGTTGTCAAGATGGAGCACTTGTATGACCTTCATGATAAATTTAAAAATCCAACTAACTATAAAATGCATAGCTCATCCATGAAGTATAAGTCGGTCAACCTTGGAACTGAAAAAGACCCAAAAAATGTCAATTTGGGCTTAGGATGCTCTCCATAAAGAAGGGATGCGTTTGTTAAGCTGTTTAAAGAGTAAAAGGAGGTCTTTGCATGGATATATGGCAACTTAAAAACCTTCGATACCAGCATTATTCAACATGTGATTCTATTGGAGAAGGATGTGAGGCCATACCAACAAAAGCTTCGCAAGATGCATCCAAGCCTAGAACCGTTGGTGAAGAAAGAATTAAACAAAATGCTAGATGCCAAAATAATTTTTCCTATCAGGCACACCTACTGGGTAGCCAATCTTGTGCCAATAAGAAAGAAAAATGGAGACACCAGACCATGTATCGATTTCAGAAACTTGAACAAAGCATCGCAAAAAGATAACTATCCAGTCCCTTCTATGGAACACATTCTTCAGTTTGTTTCTGGGTCTGAAATGTTGTCCCCATTGGATGGTTTTTTGGGATATAATCAATTGTTACTAACGAATGAAGATCAGCTTAAGACAACCTTCAACACTAAATGGGGAACTTACACATACCGTAAAATGTCGTTTGGACTTATTAATGCGGGCGCCACATTTCAGAGAGCTATGGACATAGTTTTCCGAGGATTGATTAACAGATCAATAGTAGTGTACATGGATGACATTACTGTGTATTCATATTGCAAAAGGGATCATATTTATCCCCTGAAATAGATTTTCGAAAGATGTCGAAGATACAGAATGTCATTGAATCCCAAGAAGAGAGTTTTCACAGTTACACAAGGGAAACTACTGGGTCACATCCTCTCCAAGGAAGGAACTATTATTGACCCTGAAAGAATAGAGAGCATCATGAGAATACAACCTCCTGCAAATAAAAGGGAAATGCAATCCTTTTTCGGGAAGATTAATTTCGTTAGGAAATTCATTTCAAGCTTCGCAAAAATTGTGCATCCCATTCAGCTAATGATGAAGAAGGATGATGTGTATAGGTGGAGTGATGAAGCTAAGAGATCATTTCAGCAAATTAAGGAGGCCATTGTAGAAGCTTCTGCATTGGTTAGCCCCAATCTTGACAAGGAATTCCTCCTACATACTTTCACTTTAGACGTTTCATATGCCGCAATCCACACCCAAAAAAATTATGATGGCAATGAAGTCCCTATTTCTTGTATGA
This sequence comes from Pinus taeda, assembly GCA_000404065.3. Lineage (NCBI taxonomy): Eukaryota > Viridiplantae > Streptophyta > Pinopsida > Pinales > Pinaceae > Pinus > Pinus taeda. The sequence goes on from APFE031040962.1 coordinate 21,037, forward strand.
TCTCTAATCTTCAGGGAGCAGAACTGAACTACCCAGATGTGGAGAAACAAGGTTTTATGGTTTTTAAAGCCGTAAAACATTTCCTCCCTTATTTATTGAAGGCCAGGACTAAAGTAATCATTCCCCACCCTGTTGTAAGAGGCCTCTTCATGCAGAAATAAATGGGTGAATGAAGAGGGAATTGGATAACTGCCCTTCAAGAATATGACCTCAAGATTAAGTCGGCAAAGGTAGTTCGAGGGCGGGGATTGTTTGAGCTCGTGGCAGAAGCCTTGGCGGATAAAGAAGTGGCATTTGAAGAACCAGAAGCGCAGAGCATACAGAATGCAAAAATAGAATTCAGGGTGGAGCCCCTATGGATTAATGAGACGCTGATGTGTGAGCGCAAAATGTCAGAAGTCCCTTTGGACCCAGAGTCATGGTATTATGACATATGCTTTTATTTAACATGGGCATCATGTCCTGAGCACATGGATGCATCATGAAGGAGAATGCACAGATTGAAAGCTAATCAGTATCACTTGCCCAATGACACATTATACAAAAAAAATTATGATGGAGTTTGGCTAAGGTGTTTGGAAAAGGATGATGCCAATCATGTCTTGAAAGAAATGCATGACGGCCCAACAGATGGTCACTATGGAGGAGAGACCACTGCTCACAAAATATTAAGAGTTGGATATTATTGGCCCACAATGTTCAGAGACTTGCATGCCTATGCTCGGAAATCCAAGGTATGTCAAACTACCTCAGGATGAGAAAGAAAGCCAGATGTTCCCCTAAGGCCCATTATGATTTATCGCCCGTTATAGCAATGGGGCCTCGATGTCATAGGTGATATCTCTACGAACTCATCACAGTAGCATAAGTATATAGTCATAACAATCAACTACTTCACCAGATGGACCGAAGCCATCCCACTTTGGAAGGTTAATGAAGACGAGGTAATATCCTTTATTGAGAAATTTATTATCAACAAGTTTGGCATCCCTGACGCTCTCATATTTGATAATTCTTCTTACTTTTCATCACTAAAATTGACTAAATTTGCTATCGATAAATCAATTCACGTAAGGTATGCATCAAACTATTACCTCCAGGGAAATGGAGTTGTAGAGTCCTCAAATAAAAACCTCATCCGCATAATCCAGAAATTTGTCATCGACAACCAGAGGAACTGGCACAACACTCTAACAAACGCCCTTTGGGCCGACAGGGTCACCCCAAAAGTGGCATTAGGAAACTCCCCATACTTCCTCGTCTACAGACAGGAAGCCATCTTGCCACCTAACGTCACCCTTCCCATCTTTACAAATCTCCCAAGCTTCGAGAGGGACCCCTTCAGCCTTACTTCAAAAAAGGATCAACCTACTAGTGTGGTTGGAGGAATTGAGAGATAAAGCCAGAAATAAATTTAGAAATCACCAAATGATTGTGAAAAGATGGTTTGATCGTCATTTTGAAGGAGATAAAGATTACCAAGTAGGAAAGATAGTCTTGAAATGGGACAAGCTGAGTGATCCAAAAGGTAAGCACGCGAAATTCCAACACTTATGGCTGAGCCCGTTGCAAGTTGAGGAAAAAATTTGTCAAGGAACTTACAGATTGAAAACCTTATGGGGACAAAACAAGAAACTCATTGTTAATGCCCAACATCCTAAGAGATACTTCTAGTATCCACCACATGGTGGTTACCTCCTACGTAAGTTAGGATTCATTTTATTTTTTTTGTTAGCTTAAGTTATATTTTCATCCCGTCCGTTCTTCTTTTTTTCGCAAAGTTTATTTTCCTTCTGCTTTGAATTTCTGTCCTTTTTAGCCAATTTATTTTGGTTCTTTGATCTTGTTATCACCTTTATAACTCTCTTCAAATTGCCCCCATTCCCCACCTTTAGCTTTTTTCCTCCCTCAATAACCTGCTGATGAGTCTCCCAATCCTAAATTCATCGTTACCTTGCAAATCAAGAAAATTTTCAATGAGCCTATGAGAACTCGAAAATCAGCAGTGAAATTCAAATCAGAGCCACTCATCGGCATCTTTTGGGAACTAGGTAGGATCTGTTGATAACCTGGATACCCGAAGCATGTAGGGGCATCTTTATAAAACAAAAAATGTGTAACCACAACTGGATTGGCATGACCAAATGCTACATTTTCTAAATCCCATCTAGATCTAGCCTATACTTGTCTATAAGGTTTACAGTCATTCTTGATTGGTTCCATTCACCACCCTAAAATTTCCAATATCTGTCATCAACAAGTAAACCTCCTTTCATGGGCTAAGCTCACTGTCACTTATCCTGTCAAAAATTTAATTGTTCTTAGTCCTTGTGCCTGAAACTGGAAGGAGTTATGTAAAAGAAAATGAAATGTTGAGTCCTTGTGCCAATCTCGAAGGGCAGGTTGTTTGGGAAGTTGATTGGAGTAGGGACTATTGCTGGGCTCAGAGTGTCGGTTGGAACAGCAAGCCAAACCTTGCTTAAGCAGTTTAAAAATATGGCATGATCCATGAATGCACCCCATTCGAGCATACGAAACTATAGCACTAGAAAAAAAAAAATCTTACATAATGTGCCGATAAACATATCTACATCAAGTTTGATGAGCGATAAAGAGCTGAGGTACACACCTAAATAGGTATTTATAGACTGGTGATGGCCCCAAAAGGATTTTGAAAGTAGAAAACAGGTAAAGGAAGGTCAATAAATCCCATAATACTACCATTGGAGAATGCCTGTCAAAACCCTATCAGTAAGTAGAAGTTATTTGTCTTTATCCTGCTTGAAGCAATTAATGCTGAAGTGGAACCCATGCCTGTCCATCTATACAGTTTGCATTTCAAGTTTATCTTAACACCCTAATGTTCTATTGATCCAAGGTTTACTTGGTAGCAGAGATAATTGGTTCACCCAACGGTTCGCCATTTGTTGTGGTCACAACCACCACCCTATTAAAACCTGCTCTAGTAGCAATTTTGAATGGGTCCCCTACAAGCTTCATCTTTCGTTTCTCCAAATGATAACTCTCCAAATGATTTGGATTTTATCCCAAGGATTTTAACTCTCTGCTGAGTCAAATCTTCAATTCTTAATAGTTAATACCCCCTTGAATAATTCTTTGCGGCATGATTCATTTATAACCCAGTCTAGCCCTTCATTCATATCTTTCATCGGGACTTTTTTTGTTAGGCCCCTATACTACTAGTATAACCCCTTATTGTTATTAGTGAAACCCACTTATTATATTGATGTACCCATGTAGTGCCCATATTATTACTATTGTGCCCCATAGAAGCCCGCTATTGTTATTATTGTGCCCTTACATTATTATTGTTAGGTCGTCTTTGATTATGTTATGACCCCTTATACTCCTATATATAGAAAGGAGATCTTTTCATTTTAATCATCCAAGAATTGTTCATTTACGTAATGTAAAGGAGGTTGCCCCCTCGAATAGGTTGAATTCTAAGTTGTTGATATATCTTTTCTATCTTTTTGTGAGCTGGTTTCATAACATTTGGTATCAGAGCTTTGGATTCTAAGGTTTTGCTGCTCCAAATAGGTCATCGTGGCATTTTCGCTATAACTTTGTTTCTGCGATGTTGCAGAAGCTAAAAAAAAAAACCATTTCAGAAGAAATCACGCTGAATCGCAGGTCCAAATTTCAGAGATTTTTGCAGAGATATGATCTGCGGAAGTTGGTCTTTTTGCAGACTTCTGAATTACATTCCAAATGGGTGACCTGGGGAAAATCATCATAACTTTCTCTCTAAGCATTGGATTGGAATTTTGTAAGACGGTACAGAAAGAGGATGCACTGTAGTTTCTTGTATATATTTTGCAGTGCCAAAGGTTGAAACAGTGACACGTGGCACTTCATACAAGTTCGCTCTTCTGGAAAGGTCTATAATCAGGTCATCTTGGGAGATTGTGCATAACTCTTTCTCGGAGAATCTAATTTGGATCAGACTAGTGGCATTGGAAAGAGAACACAGAGGGCTACTTCAGGTCACAATTTTAGAACTTAAAGATTCGAAAGTACAGAGTTACAGTCGTTTCAAGATTGAGCTCCTAAAATCAAGAAAAAGCAAGATGAAGAAGTTTGATGGCAAGGATCTGGTAAATTGGATACTTCAGATGGAGCAATATTTTGATCTAGATGGTGTACCACTGTTACAAAAGGTATGTATTGCATCTTCATATTTACAACCGGATCAATTTTTATGGTATGAAGGGCTTTTTTCTCATAAACAACTTGTTACGTGCTCAATTTTCACAGAGGAAATGATAGCACATTATGAGGATACAAATAGCAACACCTTCTTTGGAGCAACACCACAACAATTGGAAAGAGTAAAAGGGCTTTGTGACATAGTGGAAAGAAAAATTATGGAAACCAGAAAGCATACCCCTCACAACTATAAAGACGAAAGTGTTGTTTCTCCTAGCCTTCTACAACCTATAAGGGTTACACCACAACAATTGGAAGAAAAAAGAGAAAAAGGGCTTTGTTACAATTGTGATAACAAATGCACTAAAGGTCATAAGTGTATTGAGAAGAAATTATTTTACATAGAATATGAAGAGGAGGAAGAAAAAGATCAAGAAACATCAAAAGAAGAAGATATACGCCAGGACCACACCCCAGAGAAAGAAGAAATGAATCAGACCATATCTTGTAAAGCATTGGCAAGAATTACCACTCCTCAAACTCTCAAGATAGAAGGACATATCAAGAAGAAAAAGGTGCAAGAAGTGAAAGATCACATCGAGAAAGAAGAAATGAATCCAACCATATCTTGTAATTCATTGGTCGAAAATACCACTCCTCAAACTATCAAGATAGAAGGACATATTAAGAAGAAAAATGTTCAAGAAGTGAAAGATCACATCGAGCATCAAGAAATGGATCTGACCACATCTTGTAAAGGATTGGAAGAAATTACCACTCCTCAAACTCTAGATATAGAAGGATATATCAAGAAGAAAAAGGTTCAAGTAGTGAAAGATCACATCGAGCATCAACAACAAGTTCTCCAACTTTTAAAGGATAACGCCACCTTGCTGCAAAATCAAATGAAACAACAGGTAGATCAACATCATAGTGAAAAAAGTTTTGATGTAGGTGATTGGATATTTTTACTGCTATATCTCAAGTAAGCTATTTATGAGAAGGAAATGTTGGCAATACTACATGCACTTAAAAAATGGCGACCATACCGAATGGGAAGACTCTTCAAGGATGAGGATGTGGAAGCACAGTTTTGTGTTATTTCTATTATCCAACCAGATTGGATAAAAGAAGCAAGGGATGAATCGAAGAAGGATGAAGAAGTATGACCACTTATTCAAAAGTTGCAAAAGATCCCAATTCAAACAATATTGTGAGAAATTGAAGAGGAAAGAAAAATCATATTGGAACCTGGAGCAGTCACAGAAACAAGTACTCAACAACTACGAAATCACTCAATTTCAGAGTATCTCATCAAGTGGAAGAACATACCTGCTGAAGATTCCACATCGGAGGACAAGACGTTTATACAGAAGCATCAAGAACTACTCAGGCGTTGAGGACAACACTTTTTGAAGGAGAGGGGCATGTTAGGCCCCTATACTACTAGTGTAACCCCTTATTATTATTAGTACAACCCCCTTATTATATTGATGTAGCCATGTAGTTCCCATATTGTTACTATTGTGCCCCATAGAAGCCCACTATTGTTATTATTGTGCCCTTAAATTATTATTGTTATGTAGGCTCTGATTATATAATGACCCCTTAGACTCCTATATATAGAAGGGAGGTATTTTCATTTGTATCATCCAAGAATTGTTCATTTATGTAATGCAAAGGAGGTTTCCCCGTCGAAGAGGCTGAATTCTAAGGCGTTGATCTATCTTTTCTATCTTTTCTTGAGCTAGTTTCATAACAATGTTGTTCCCTTGAAAAGGAACAACAAAATGTAAAAAACTTGCAGAAATGCTGAAATCTGTACAGAAAGTAATTTACACAAACAGAATAGAAAAAGTTATGTACAAAATTTAAAAGTAATCAAGTTACTTAGTGAAGCAAAGGCATGGAAGAGTTCTCTTCCTTAGCCAGAATCTACATGTCAGAGTCTTCCCGGAGTTGTTGGTATAAGGATTCCCGAGTAAGCGGTTTGCAGTACAGTCGAACTCGATGGCCATTTCCTTTAAAGGTATGTCTAGATCCATCAATGGTAGTGAAATTAATGGTGCCATTATCATGCACTTTTTGGATTTCATATGGTCCTAACCAGCGAGTTTGAAGTTTTCCCGGAAAATCCTGAAGCCTGGAATCGTATAGGGTTGCCCAATCTACTTCATGGAAGACTTTCTTTTTGATGAGGGTGTTGTGCCATTTTGCTCTCAGTTGTTGGATTAATGAAGTATGTTGAAGAGTGGAGAGCCTAATTTCATGTATCTCGTTGATCTATTGCAGTCTATTAATCTGGGCCTCATTTAAATCGAGACCAAATTCTTGTGTTGTTCTCAACGTTTGTATTTCAAACTCTATTGGAAAAATGGGTTCCTTTCCAAATACTAGCTGATATGGTGAATAATCAGTGGTGTTTTTCCACATTGTTCGGTATGCCCACAAAGCTTCCAACAATCTTGTAGCCCAATTGCGTCTATGTGACGCAATGGTTTTTGTTAATATTGCTTTTATTACTTTATTCTTGCTCTCTACTTCACCATTTTCCTATGGGTGGTATGGAGTGGTAATCTTGTGCTGAATATGATAGTTTTTTAATGTTGCAGCAATTTTATTACTAGAAAACTATGGTCCTTTGTCCACGATTATGTATCTTGGGAGGCCATATCACACAAATATCTGGAACAGGAAATGAATGATGGAATCCACTGTAGCTCTTGGAAGTGCCTCTGCTTCAACCCATTTGGTCACATATTCTGTTGCCACCAAAATATGTGTTTTCTAGTTTGATGTTGGGTTGAATGGACCAACAAAATCAAGTGCCCAACACTCAAATGGTTCAATGACTAGCTGTGGGTTCAAGGAATTTCGTTGAACTGTCCAAGGCATCCTACTCTTTGGCAACCGTCACAAGCTTGAACAAATTTCTTTGCATTTTTGAAGATTGTGGGCCAGTAATACCCTATTTGCAGAACTTTGTGACCAGTTCTTCATTCAGCAAAATGTCCGCCACATGGTCCGTCGTGGCAAGCTTTCAGAATGTTAAATATTTCATCTTCACAGACGTATCTTTTGATGTGCATATCTCCCCCTGTATGAAATAGGTAGGCCCCAATCCAAGAAAATCGGGTACTACACTGCATAATCTGTTTCCGTTCATTAGGGGTTAGATGCTTTGGTAATTTGGCTACTGCTAAATAATTTGCAACATCAACATGCTAGGGTGTTTTGATAATGACAACAAATAAATGTTCATTTCGAAATTGATCTTTGACTGCTGCTGCGTCCACTAGCTTCAGCATTCATGAGAGAAAATCAGCTACAGGATTCTCTTTCCCAGGTCGGTCTTTTGTTGTGATGTCGAATTCTTGCAATAAAATCAACCATATTGTTACTCTACCTTTTTTAATTGGTTTATTTGCTCATATTTTATGGCAGGGTGATCTGTATATAAAACAATAGGACATCTAGTGATATAATGCCTAAATTTATTTACAACGTGTATTACAGCTAAAAAGTCTTTTTCAGTAATAGTATAGTTTAGGAATTTAGACTTTTGTGATCCATAACATTGTTTAGAGAATTTTCGGCGAAATCACATAAATAATAATTTGTCGACGTGTTTCGAACCAACAAGTGTGGTTCATCGTTAGGACAAGTTTCGACGAAAATTCTCTAAACAATATAGTTTAGCTCAGCAGGAGACAAATTCTTACTAATATAATAGATTACATATGGTTTTTCATCTTCTTCCTGCCCAAGGACTGCTCCAACAGCTGTGTCTGAAGAATCTGATGAAATTTGAAATGGCAAGTCCCAATTTGGGCCTCTGAGCACTGGGGCTATTGACAGAAGCTTTTTCAGATCCTCAAAAAAACAGTCACATTTCTCTGTCCAAACAAAATCAACATTCCCTGTTAGTGCATATAGAGGTGCAACTATTTGAGAAAAATGTTCTATAAATCTCCTATAATGACCAGAAAATCTAAGAAAACTGCGTACCTCTGTCTGTGTGGTAGGAGTAGGTATTAACAAAATTATTTGAATTTTGGTTGGATCTACCTATATTCCAGCTGCTGAGATATAATGACCTAGGATGAGTCCTTCAGTCTTCATCATATAGCACTACTTATGGCTCAAGCAGAGCCTGGTAGCGATACATCATTGCAGCACCTTTTCTAATGTGTCTAGTGCTGGGTCGAAGTCATCTCTATATGGTGTGAAATCATCCATGTATACTTCGAGCCCTTCATTTATTAAATCTGAAAAGAAGGTGAGGGTAGCCCTTTGAAATGTGGTAGGGGCATTGCATAGGCCAAAGGGTAAGACTCTGTAGGCAAACATTCCCAAGGACAGGTAAAAGTAGTTTTGTCCTAGTCTTTAGGGGCAATCTGAATCTAATTGTACCGGCTAAAGCCATCCAAGAAAGGAAAGAATTTCTTTCCTGCTAATGTATCTAATACCTAGTCGATGAATGGAAGGGGAAAGTGGTATTTCTGGCTTGCTTTGTTTAATTCTCTAGAATCTACACAAATCCTCCACTTTCCATTCTTCTTTGGCACCACTACTAGTAGAGAGACCCATTTGCTATCGGAGATTGGATGAATAAAGTTTACATCTAAAAAATTTTGTAATTCAGCTTTCATAATGTCTTTTAGGTGAGGGTTAAGTCTCCGTTGGGGTTGGCGAATAGGTCTCGCATCCTTTTCTGTATAAATGTGGTGTGTACATAGCTAGAGATCGATTCCCTTCATGTTCAAATAATCCCATGCAAAAGCTTCCTTGTATTTTCTCAGTAGTTGGACCATCTTTTCTTCTTGTTCGAGAGTTAGATTATTATTGATGTTTAAGGTTTTGCCTGGCTGAATCTCTATAGTTTTGCTATTTGAAATAGAGGTAGTAGGTATTTTTGAATCATGAGTGTCTTTGAGAGGATCTTCTTCTAATTCATTGTCAAATGTTACCTCTATCATGTGACATTGTATGTGGGATCTGGATTCAGCTTGGTTAATGAAGTTGTTAATAACATCATCCTCTGTTTGATGTTTAAAATTGAGGGCATCTTCTATGGTTAATGGGGATCTAATGTTTTCGGTGAGGTATGATATAGGATGTTTGTTAGTTTTTATTATTGTTACACTTGGCCAGGCTGGAGGGTATAGGGCTAGATTCTTGATGTTACTCCCTCTAGTTATGGGCATACTGCCTTGTCAGTAGCCAATGTAAGCATCAGTGGTTGCAAGCCAAGGTCTGCCTAAAATTAGCGAATGTCCATCAAGTCGATTTTTGGGGTTCATTATCAGAAATTTGGCAGGATATTCCCAGGAATCAACGGATACCATGACATCATGTAGTGTGCCTTCTGGCCTAACCACTGATCAGTCAACCAGTTCTAATAAGGTGGAAGTTGGTTCTACTGATGTAATGCCCAGTTTTTGACAAGTGGTGGTTGTTAAAATATTAATTGTAACCCCTAAATCAACTAAGGTATTTGAAAAGGTTTGTCCATTGATTTGTACTGTCACTATTGGATTTCCTGGGTCTTCATATTTGGTGGGTGCTTCTCTTCCTGATAAGAGATCATATAGGGTGCCAACTACTTGGACTGTTGGGTTAATTGTTATTCTCCTCCTTGGTTTTTTTATTCATAGCTGTTTGATGGTTTTTGCATATATTGGGATATCTTGGATAGCTTGGAGGAGTGGGATTTTTATGTACAAATTCTTTAGTTCTCCCAGAATATCAAATTCAGGATGTTCTATAGGGCGCGGTATGATTAATCATTCTGGGAATGGGGGAAAAGATGTGGTTACTTTTTCACGAGTCTGTTGTCTAACCACATCTTCTTCTTGTAATGGTTGTTCTACAGGTAACTGATTTTCAACTTGAGATTTTTATTTCCCTCGGTTTCTATAATGCGCCCAGACCTTAATAGAAGGTTGTTGCACTCCCTTAGATTGGTTTCTAGTTCTGGTGTTTCAATTACTTGAATAGATTGAATCAGTCTATTATTTAGATTTGGGTTGGGTTGGACTGGGAGTTGTAGCCTTAAGTTGGACTAGGGGTTTCGTTGTAACGCTGGCAGTGTAGGTTGAGGGAGTGGAATGGTTCCTACTAGTTGATTCATTGGTCTTTGCTAGTTGTTTGCTAGGCTTGACTCTATGAAGTGGGATGGGACCATTGTGTTGGATATGCATTGTTTTGCCAATATGGTGGAGTGTAGGGAAAGTTTGGCCAATTAGATTGGCTTGCTTGATTCGGCCATGGTGATGATGAAGGAAATGGTTGTCATGACCAATTTGAGAAGGGAGGATGATTTTGCCACATTGTATTATATTTTTGAGCATGATATTGTGCAGGCTAGAAAGAAGAAGTTAGATCGGGGAACATACTTCATTGTCGCAGCTACCATTAACGGTGTTGGTTATGTAGGTGCACCAGTTGTAGTTCTTCTTCCGCTTCTTTGTATACTGTTTTCAAGCTAGGAAGCGAGGGGTAGATCTCTGTAGAGTGGTCTTTTGTACAAATAGCGCAAACTTGAACTACATCCAATGGGCACTCTTTGTGGCTGTGTTTCTTTCTGCATCTGGGACAAAATATTGCTAGATTTTGTCCTGCTTCTACTTGTTTCTATTTCGCTTGCATAATATCGAGCTGTGTTGTTAGAGTCCCCAATATATCAGTTTTAAAAATTTAGTAAATTTCCAATTTCTGCACGAGTTACTTAGTCTCCAGAGATCTTGTTGTCCCTTGTAAACATGTCATATTCTGCTAGTTTTAGCCTTGTGCTACCTCGTGAGCTCCTGATACATAATTCAATAATGTTAGCAAAATGTTCTTGATAGATGTGTCCTTTTCCCATAATATTTAGTGTTTCAATCCATTGTTCCCTCATACCTTTATTTAATGTTGTTTTTAATACAATGCCAGGTAAGGGTAATGATGCATAAGGAGATCTTTGAAGATTAAACTTAAAACGTTTAACATATTCCTCTAGTGTTTCATTAGGTCTAGCTACCATCTGAAATATTTCATCCTTTAACCAACAATCCTGAGATTTCTTCAGGAAAGCACCTTTCATCTGATCCCAATCATTTATAACACCTCCACCCAACCCCATAAACCATCGTAAAGCAGCTCCTTTTAATGTAGAGGGAAATAGTTTCAGCTTTTGGGGGTTCGTGGCATAGTCATATCCCCTACACAACACATCGAATTCAAACAAAAATGCATCTGGGTCTTTCAATGTTAGGCCATGAAATGTAGGGATATGCTGGAGAGGAATTACCTTCATAGGTGGATTGACTGCAGTATATACAATGGGATATTGCAGTGTGGAGGTTAGGGGGGTTTATTGGTTCTGGGCCATTTGGTCAAATATGTGCCAATAACTTTCCAAGATTTCTAGGAGGGTATTCCTAGGCTAGTTAGACAGAGTAGGAATGGCCTTAAAAACACTTCCTTTGTTTGGGATGATGAGATTTCCTAATGTCTGGGGGGATTTTAGCTCTTGAGGTTCTTTAACTTCATTCTGGATGATTTTTGCAGTACTTCCCTTATATGGGCCACTTAATGGCTAAATTATTCCAAGAGGAGATCTTGGTTCTTCAGTTTCCCTTGTTTCTCCTCTCCCTTCATGGAGATTACTAAGGTTCCCTTCTTGCAATGATTTTGGGCTAAAATTCTTAATTTCTTGAAAATCTTGCTCCTCAGTTTGGATGTGCACCTCAGTAAAGGCTATAGATGGTGATCATGTGGCCTAAAGGGAATTAGTAGGTTGTCTAGAAGTAACTTTTCTAGGTCCTACTCATGGCTGAGATTCTGGTTTTTTAAGGATTTCATTTATAAAGGTTTATTGGCCAAGGGTCACTGAACCCTTAGCTTTATCAGGCTTGGGTAGCGGTTTAGGATTCTTTTCAGGATTTTTCTGCTTAGTCATGCACACAAATCAAATGCTTATTTCTACCCAAAATAACAGGGAATATGTGGGAAGGTAGGCAGAGGAGTAGGGCTATTACATGCTCCATATGCAAGTTCTTACCTGCCATTTTCAAAACCCAATTCTCTCCTAGCAGGTGCTTACACTACTCTTCAAAAGAAACACATGGCTACACTCTTCCCTGGAAACGATGCCAAAATGTCAAGCAGTAAAAAGGGTCTTTTTCACCTATATTTACCCTACATTAATTATCAATCCAGGTATGATTTGTTATCTCAAAGATGTACTCAGTCTTAGGTGGTCACTTGTCAAGAGTAATGCTAGTAGTATAGTGCTTTTATAAAAGTAAATAAATGCTGGAAACAAATTCTAAATGTAATTGCAAGAAATGGAAATTCTTTGTAACTAAATAATTAATTTAAGAAACTACAACACTCATCAGTCAAGGTTGTAGTAATGATAACCCTTCCCTTTGTAAACTGATGCAATTGAAAAGCAATCAAAGAAAAGATCTTCAATCTGGGAAGTAGATAGAAATAGTCAATGTTCACTACAGTTGCAGATCGTTTTGTTCACACCAAAGCAATTACTTGAAATGATAATTCAATTAACAAAAAAGGGAATAACAACTAATCTATTTGAAAAGATTGAAAAGAAAAGCTTTAACTTACTGAAGTGAATTAAGTAGCAATCATAATCTAAAGGAATTAAGTAGCAATCTCTAACTCAAAAATTATTAGAACAACAAACCAAAAATGGAATATAAAACTAAAGTAAGGCTACGAAATATTGAACAACAAACTGAATCAAGTGTGAATGCACAATGAACTAAATAAAATGTTAACACACAGCAAATCTATAATGATGGAATCAGTAATCTGAGTTTCGGCATAATAAATATTAATCACGGTTATGAAGAAACAACAATTGCGATTACAATGGAATAGCAATCCAAATGAACAACAATCACACTTAGAGGTAAACCGTAGCTTAAATAAATAACAATACTGATCTGTAAATGCATAGCAATGTTACTCTATAAACGAACAATAATGTTAATTTGTAAAGGAGAAGCAATGCGATACGATTTTAGAATGAACGACATAACATTCCAGTTGCAAAATATAACCTTACTATTCAAATATGAATTAAATATAACAGAGATGATAAATGAAATAACAAGGAATGTCATATTACTGAATGAAGCAAGTAAAAGAAATCAAGCCACACATGACTTGGAATTGGAAAATAATGGTACAGAAAGCAACTGATCCACTAGGGCCAGGCCCTTAGCCTCCAGGGATGCAATGTTACGATTACTCCAGAATCAAAGATGGAACATCAACAACGTTTATATATTAATCATGAAAACAAAGCTACAGTAATCACTCTTTAAAGAGAGTCGATGATCAAAGTTTAGTTTACGACAGTAATTTCTATCAAACAACAATAATATGCCCCTGTGGGCTAACAACATTGTCCCTTTTTTATGGTGGCCAGGCGGAAATACCAAAGATACAGATACTCTTAAAGTAGTAATCCCTCAGGATCAAAGGATCTTGAGGGATTCACCATATTGTTATCCTTCAGTTATCTCTTCGTCCTCTTGCGCTGATTTGGTATTTATTCTTCCCTTTCCTAGCTGATGTGCTCCAATCTAGATTGCCTCATCTGGATATGGTTCTTTATCAAAGGGGCAACAGTTAGTTTCGTATGTTGGACATAGATTGTCATTGATGTCAATATGGCAATATTTAAGGAAGGATACAAAGCCAAAGAAGAGGAGCACACAGAGCCAAGAGGAGCCAAGAGGAGCAGAGGTAGTTAAACATTGTATGAAGTTGTTGGTGAACGATGGTGAAGGTTGCTGCAGCTGTTGAACACTGTGTTGTTGAACACTGTTGAAACACTTGGAGAAAAGTTGCTGAAACACCAATTTCTCCATTGCTGAAACACCAAATTTTTCTGTAGTTGTTCAACACTTGTGAAAAAATTGTCGATAGACAAATTTCAATGTTGCTGAAACACCAATTTCGGCGTTGCTGAAACAAAAAACGTTTCTGCGACAACATTATATTTTGAGCACATCGTAAACATGAGGAAGATAACGTGAATGGAGGAGGGAATCCAGAAGTTCGAGCGAGTGTTGAGGAAGCTGAAGCTCAACCGAGCGAGGAGGAAGCCAAAGAGCCATTAAGTAAGTGGAAACGAATGGACAAAGGCATGAGAATGTATAAAACAGTAAAAATAGAGAACTGTTGTTGTTGTTGGTGTGGTGAAGAACCAAAGTGTGAGGTAGTAGAAGCAGAGAGGCTGAAGAGGCAGTAGAAGCAGTAGAGGCAGGAGAGCAGGAGTGAGAAAATCTCAGCTAAATAGTGTGTAGCAACATACCTGTTTATACCAAGGTTGGGTTGGAGCCCAAGAGTTTGGAGCCTCAGAGCTAAACTGGACTGAAGTCATTGGGGTAGGTGCTCCTAACTGCAGAACCACTACAAAACCGAGTTGGTGCTCTGGAGGTTGGAGCCTCATTGAAGTCCAAGCTGGAGCTTGGCAACTATTCACAACTAGATTTATACTTATATTGTATTTATTTCATTGCACAGTTTATATTAATAAAATCATTTATTCTTACTTTTCATTTTGTGTTCTGAATATATATGTTTTAACTGGTAAAACAATAGTGGGAAAAAGAAATACGGATTCACCCCCCTCTTAGTATTTCTAACAATTGGTATTAGAGCATGCTTCTTCATACTAGCCTAGCAGCTTGAAGAAGGATCCGCAGCCATGATGAGAAATCATGAAGCATCAGGAATACCTCCTCTGTTCGATGGCACTAACTTTGGTTTCTGGAAGAAAAGAATGACCTAATACTTAATGTCCCTTGGACCTGAAGTCTAGCATTTTGTTAAAAATGAATACAAAATGACTACCAATCTTCCAATGGACCAAGACAAGAGGAAAGCCTACATCGCAAATGCAAAGGCCATGAACTCCATCACTAGTGGAATCACTAATTCTAAGTTTACAAAAATCATGCACTATACATCTGCCAAAGAAATGTGGGAGAAGCTAGTTAGCTTGTACGATGGAGACTCAAAAGTAAAAAAGGCAAAAATTCAAACTCATCGAAGACAATTTGAAAGTTTGAGGATGGAAGTTGAAGAAGACATTGCAGCATACCTCCTCCGAGTAGCTGAAGTGGTAAATTCCCTAAAAGGATTGGACGAAAAAGTTTAAGGAAGTACCGTTGTTCAAAAGGTATTAAGGTCTCTTCTAGAAAGATTTGACTCCAAAATAAGCACTATAGAAGAAGCAAAGGATCTAGATACCCTCAAAATGGATGAACTCCATGGAATTCTCACTGCCTATGAAATTAGGAAAGGTAGCCCAAGCTCCAAAGATGCAACATTCAAGGCCTCAAAGTCAAAGAAGGGGAAAGAAAGGAATGACTGTAGTGATGAGTCTGTTGTGGAATCCAAATTGACTCAATTTCTACGAAAGCTGGAGGATCTAAGCTTAAAGGAAAGTATCCTCTTATTTGTTTTAAATGTGGTAAAATAGGTCATTATGCAGCAAAATGTCCTCATAAACATGACAGTGATGATGAAGGAAATTCTAAAAGAATGGCACATAAAAAGAAAGGGTTCAATAAGAAAAGCTTCTTCTCCAAGCAAGATGAGTCTGATGAATATGAGTTTATGGCCATCAAAAAGAAATCAGATGAGGAAAGTGATCATGATGAAAGCCAAGAAGTATTATTCATGGCACTCACAGATGATGATGACTCAGTGCTGGAAGGAAATGTAGATGAACTGCTAATAAGTGCCATTGAAGAAAATGAGAAACTATGGAACAAAATCATTTCTCTCAAAGTGGAAAACGAGGAAATAAGAAGGAAAGAAGATCTCTTGGAAGCAAAGCTTAAAGAAAAAGAAGAGACTTGTGAAGAACACAAGGCTGAAATAGTGTCTCTGAGAAAGGAGTTGGAACAAATTAAAAAGGGTTGTAAAAGCTCTCAAATACTTCAGACTATTCTGAAAAATCAAAAACCTCAGCATGACAAGTCTGGAATAGGTTTAAAAGGAGAATCCTCAAGCACTAAGAATAGTGTGAAAAGCTATGCCGATGTAGTTTCCTACAATCCAAAAGATCAAAAAATATGTTATCAAAAGTGCATCCTAGACCCGAAGAATGAAGAGAAAATTACTCCAAAGAAGAATGTGGAGTCGAATCATGGACACTATAGCAAATACAAAACTGTACTACACCAAGGGCCCATCGCAAATCCGAAGAACGAGGGAGGAGTAATTCCCAGGATGGAAATCAACTCAAATTGTGATTGCTTCAACAAGTACAAAACCATCTTTCTTGGACACTGCTTTCATTGTAAAAACTTCGGTCATCAAGCTAGACATTGTATGGCTCACAGAAGTGAAAAGAAAAATTTGAAGGACCAAATAATCAACTCATATGCCCCAAAAAGGCACAGACAAATCAAAACGTTCAATCCATTTGATCCCTTGACCAAATTTGATCTGATTTTCTCTTTCTGGTACAATAATGGACACTATGAACAAGACTGCCCACTCAAAGGAAGAAAGACGAGTAGCAAGAACCTCAGTATGGACAAATGCGGCATGGCTCTATGTGCTTAGAATAATGAAAACCAGTGGTTTGTAGATAGTGGGTGCTCCAGACACATGACAGGAGATAGAAGGAAGTTTGTCTCACTGAGAAAAAAGGAAGGGAATGTGTCCTTTGGAAGTGGATCAAGTAGAATTGCAGGAAAAGGAACAGTTACTTTGATCAATGGAAAAGGAAAAGCTCAAGATGCTCTGCTAGTTGTTGGACTCAAGCACAACCTCCTGAGTGTCAGCCAAATCTGTGATCAAGGACATAAGGTTGTTTTCAGCACCAAAGACTGTGAAATAAGGAACTCTGCCTCAGGGAAACTTGTGGCAAAAGGGGTGAGAACACCAGACAACATTTACATACTGAACAAGATTCAATAAAATAAATACTACGTGAGTCAGACAGATGAGAGTTGGTTGTGGCACAAGCGACTTGGACATACAAGCTTCAAAAATCTGATCAATATCAGCAAGATCAAAGCTGTACGAGACATCACAAAAATATTCAAACAAAATAAGGGAGTATGTGGTCCTTGTCAACATAGAAAGCAGACTAGAACCAGCCATAAGACAAAGGAACACTATACATCGAAGCCCTTGGAAATCATCCATGCTGATGTGTGTGGGCCAACTAGAAATCAAGCACTCCAAGGAGAAAGGTACTTTGTGTTATTTGTTGATGATTATACTAGAATGATGTGGATATATTTCATAAAGTATAAATGTAAAACTTTTGAGTGTTTTAAGAATCTAAAATACCTTGTAGAAAATGAAAGAGATTCAAAAATTAAGTGCCTCAGAACAGACAGAGGAGGAGAATTCACATCAAACGAGTTTAGTGAGTTTTGTAGCATTCATGGAATTAAAGAGAATTCACGGCTGCCAGAACACCTCAGAAAAATGCGCTAGTTGAAAGAGGAAACCGAACAGTCTAAGAAATGGAAATAACTATGCTATTAGCAGTAGACTTACAGCCTAGATTCTGGAGAGAAGCAGTAGGGACAGATATCTATACACTAAATTGAACTCAATTAAGACCAAATTGTGAAAGAACTACTTATGAGCTATGGAACGGAAGACCTACTTCGATGAAGTATTTCAAGATTTTTGGAAGCAAGTGCTTCAAAAAAATAAATGATGGTTCACCAGGAAAGTTTGATTCTCGGGTTGATGAAGGGATATTTCTTGGATACTCTACACGGAGCAAAGCTTACAAGTGCTACAATTATCGACTAAAGAAAACAGTGGAAAGCATTGGTGTAAAGGTTCATGAAGAACTTCCAGTAAAGGAAATTGAAGAACATGAAGATGACTTTCTCCTTGAAGAAGAAGAACCTAAAGAAGAAGAGATAGATGAGGAAGAAGAAGAAGAGAAAAGAGAACCACCTCATACCCCTTCAAAGATGAAGTATGTCAAAAGATATCATCCAGAAGAATAGATCATTGGCGATAGAGATGAAGGTGTGCAGACCCGAAGAAGGATAACAACCTCACCCAAGAGAAAAGTCGTTGCCCTCCTATCTATGATAGAACCAAAAACATTTGCAGAAGGAAGTAAGGATCCTCATTGGGTAAAAGCCATGGAAGAAGAAATGTCCCAAATTGAGAAGAACAAGACATGGGAGCTGGTACCTCGTCCAAAGGACAAAAACATAATAGGAACCAAATGGGTGTTCAAAAATAAAATGAATGAGGAAGGATAGGTTATCAGAAACAATGCAAGACTTGTCTGCAAAGGCTATTCACAAATCGAAGGAATTGAGTTTGAAGAGACATTTGCACCAGTAGCCTGTATGGAAGATATGAGGATGTTTTTAGCATTTGCTTGCTCAAAAGGATTCAAAATATATCAAATGGATGTGAAATCAGCATTTCTAAATGGGGAACTCAAAGAGGAAGTCTACATGGAGCAGCCAGAAGGTTTTGATCTGACAGCAGGAAAGGGCCTAGTCTGTAAGTTGAAAAAGGCTTTATATGGATTGAGGCAAGCTCCTAGAGCTTGGTATGCAAGATTGGATCACTACCTACAACAACAAGGCTTCAAAAAGGGAGTGGTTGGAAGTAATCTATACATAAAGACAGATTAAGGTAAGTTACTAGCTGCTCTTGTTTATGTCGATGATTTGATTTTTGCTAGTAATAACGATGAAATGAGCCATGAATTTTCTCAAAACATGTCAAAAGAGTTTGAGATGTTAATGATAGGAGAGCTGTCCCACTTCCATGGACTTCAAATATCTCAAACCAGAGTAGGATTGTGTATATCTCAAACCAAATATCTAAAAGACATGCTCAAAAAATATGGAATGGAGGACCGTGCACCCATGAGCACACATATGACCACAAACTGAAAACTGAGAAAAGATGATGACTCCCCTCTAATGGATGCAACTCATTATAGGTCAATGATCAGAGCCCTTCTTTACTTAATAGCTACACGACCAGACATAATGCAAGCAATAGGAATGGTGGGAAGATTTTAATCTGCTCCCAAACAATCCCATTTATTAACTATAAAAAGAATTCTTAGATATCTAAAGCGAACTTCTGATTTCGGTCTTTAGTACCCAAAGAACTCAACACTAACTGTAACTTCATACACCGATGTTGATTGGGCTGGAAGTATAGATGATCAGAAAAGCACTAGTGGAAATGCATTCTTCCTAGGAGAATGTTTGGTATCCTGGCTCAGCAAAAAATAGTCATTCATATCATTATCCACAGCCGAAGCCGAGTATATTGCTGAAGCAGATTGTTGTTGTTGGCGTTATGGCATAGGTTTGATGCTATGGCTCTGGTGTTGTCCTTGATGGCAACTGTCCTTGGTGAAAGATCTCATTTCAGGCACTCAGAAAGAAGAAAAAGACATATACGCAGGTTCTCCTAGACGAAGACGCGTATACACGCGGGTTATACGTTACAAATGCGCGTATATGTTGGGAATCTTACTCTTGGTCCATGGTAGTTAGTCCTTGGGATTTGAATCTATGGTTTGGACCATAGCGTCTCGTCAGATGTGCTGATCCCTAGTTTTGGGTTCATGGTATTGAAATGTTACGGTTTTGGACCATGGTATTGTGGAAGGCCTAAGACTATAAAAGAGGAAGGAGATCTTGTGGCAAAGTATGACCTGAATGATTATGGAATATCTGATAAAGTGGTAGATCTGGAATATTGGTAATTGGGTGATGGTGCAGATCTGGATCTGATTGAAGGAGGAACCTTAGCACAAAGAGAAGGATAAGTTCTATTGATGGGTCATAGTGGTAGTATCTTTGCATGATTTTGGTCTGTTATATGTTGCGCTTACTTGATATATAACACTGATAATATGGGTTAATTAGCGTTCTGAATATCTGAAAGAGCGAATTATCTTTTATAGATCTGTACGCAGGTTCAATGAATCTAAGGCGCGTATACACGTTGGTTCAGTGAATGAAAACAATGTATACGTAGGTTGTTCCAAACACAGAAGCGTATGCACGCATATTGCAGATTATTGAAATAGCGTATATGTTTTGAGTTGTGATCTTGTTGCTTCCGTTTATTGCTGTTGTGTTCTAGGTTCATATTTTGGTGTGCGGTCTCTTGGGTACAGCTGTCAGAGAAGTATCTACTTGATTCAGATCCAATTGGTGAAAAGGAGTTTGGTTGTTGGATAAATTCTTGATGATTGATGTTCATGGATCCAGTCTGAAAATTTATGAAACTTGGTCCCTGGAAGAAAGAGAAGGTTGTAGCCTTTTGTAGGACAGCACCTACGTACTAGTATCTTGGCTAGTGCAAGAGCTAAAGGGGGTTGTAGCTCCCTTCTAGGAGAAGCTGGAGAATGAGAGAGAGTTGGAGCTCTCCGCAGGTTGCAGCCTACGTACTGGTAAAGGATTGCACCAGTACATTGTAAAAGAATTTTTCTTATTTAAAAGAAGATAGAGACGAATTGCAGCAGGTGGTTTTCACCCACATTGGGTTTCCACCTTATATCTTGTGTTCTTATGTGTGATTGTCTTTCTACTCTATTCTACTGGCTCTGGTTACTGGTTCTTTGATTCTGCAACACAGATTAACAATCATCATCTGAATGATAAAGGAAATTAAAAAGTTTGCTTTGAATACGCGGGTTTCCTTCTGCATAATTGTGTATATACGCGTGTTTAACTAGTTGAAGCAGCATATATAATTTGTTTTGAAAAATGAATATTTAACTTGATAATATTGATTCACCCCCCTCTCAGTATTATTTCCAACAATTGGTATCAGAGCCAGGTCCTTCAGAAGAAGCTTGATCGCTTGAAGGAAGATCTATCATCATGAGCAACTACGAGAGGGAAGCATCAATCAGGTCACCGATTTTTGATGCGACAAACTTCATATATTGGAAGGTAAGAGTTACTGCCTATCTTCCATCTCTTGGTACCGAAGTCTGGGATATCATAGATACAGGGTATACTTTTCCATCAGCAACTCCCACAGATCCTGCTGAGAAGAAGAAATATGAAACAAATGCAAAGGCGGTCAATACTCTATTGGGATGCCTATCTCAATCAGAATTTGTCAAGGTAATGCAGCTTAAATCCGCAAAAGAGATATGGGACAAGATTGTTCTGAGCTATGAAGGAGATGACCAGGTAAAACGAGCAAAACTTCAAACCCTCAGGATTCAGTATGAAAATCTGAAGATGTATAATGATGAAAGTGTGGCTAATTATTTTCTTCAGGTAGATGAGATCGTTAATTGTATGAAAACTTTGGGTGAAGAAATAAAATAGGTTTTTGTGGTTGAAAAAGTTCTAAGATCTTTGTCCTCTAGATTTGAATCTAAAGTTTCTACTATAGAAGAAAAGGAGAATCTACAAAACCTTAAAATGTCACAGCTACACGGAATTCTAACTGCTTATGAAATGAGGAAAGGAGGTCCATCAGACAGGAGAGTAGCTGCCTTCAAAGCTTCAGGCAAAGGGGAGTACTATGAGTCAGCACACGTGTTAGAAGAAGAAGAAGAATCAAATTTTGTCAGAAATCTTCAACAGGGTACTAGAAAATACAGAGGTAAGTTTCCTTTCAAATGCTTTGCTTGTGGAAGAGTAGGTCCCTATGCTACCAAATGTCCTCATAAGGATAATATTGACAAGGGGAAGGAACCTTTTAGATGGACCAAGAAACAGAATGCAAATAAGAAAAGTTGTTACACCCATGAAGATAATGATGGACTATCAAATAGCGATGAAGATGAATGAGGTAATCACTATAAACTTTTAATGGCCTTTGAAGATGATGATTACATGGATGCTATAGATGTGGATGGTTTTTATGACGAGATTACTAGACTCAAAACATGTTTAGAAGAAAAGAATATGATCATTGATACTCTGCAATTTCAACTTGATGAAAAAGAAAAATTTCTTGAGAAGTTAGAATGTGAAATTGTTGGCCTTAGAAAAGAAATTGAGAAAACAAGGGCCCTTAATCTTAAATTTGTTAAAGGATCTGAAACTCTGGATGAGGTTATCAATGTGCAGTGTTCCCCTCTAATCAAGATAGGTTTGGGGTATAATGGTGAAACATCTCAAGCTTCCACCTCCAAAAATTATCTTGATGCAGCAAAAAGAAGTGAGAAAAGACCTAATAGAAATCATCAGGTAAATCAGGGACAGTCTTCCACAAGAACGAACAAAGACTATCAAGAAAATCGGGGGCATGCTACCTTAAGGAAAAACAAAAGCTACAACTAGCCACAGGTAAAATTTTCCCAATTTTCTTCAAGAATGGATGCCAGTAGAAACTAAAATTGGTTGGATGATAGTCGCAGGAATTTCTTAAATGGCCAATGTTTTTCTTTCCATAACTTTGGTCACAAAGCAGCTCAATGTGTTGCCTATACAACAATCATGACTAGAGAAGATCAAAAACAAAGAAGTATGCCTCCAATCACGAAGAGGACCTATAACCACTTTTCCGCCCTTGAAAGTGAAATTGAATGTTCTATTTGTCATAATTTTGGTCATGAAGATTCTGAATGCAGGAGCAGGTTTTGGAAGAAAACTCAGAAGGAACAAACCTCAAGTACCAAAACATGGAGAATGAAGGAACCGCAACCAGAAAGATGTGGGATAGATTTATATGCAGAAGGACAGGAAAATCAATGGTACATTGACAGCGGATGTTCGAAGCATATGACAGGTGATAAAGAAAAAATTGAATCGTATACTGCTTTAGAAAAGGGAAAGAAAGTTTCTTTTGGAAATGATACCCCTGCAGCCATAAAGGGAAAAGGCATTGCTCAGTTGAAAGAGAAGGTCAATGCTAGAAATGTTTTGTATGTTGATGGTTTGAAGCATAATCTATTGAGTGTCAGTCAGATGTGCAATAATGGAACCGAGGTAATATTTCGATCAGATGGGTGTAGTGTTCGTGATCTTGATACAGGAAGAACAGTGATCAAAGGCAGAGGAACTCCAAATAATTTATACATATTTGAAGAAGGACAACAACAATTCTATTTGAGCAAGGATGATGAACACTGGTTATGGCACCAGAGGCTGGGGCATCTAAGTTTTTCACAAATAAGGAAAGCATGCAAATACCAGGGAGTTTGTCGTCTTCCAAACATCAAAATTCCAAACAACACCATATGCAAATCATGTCAGTTTGGTAAGAAAACCAGAACTAACTTCCCTGAGAAGGAAGGATCAGCCAGCAGGCCTCTTGAGCTAGTCCATACAGATGTATGTGGTCCATTTAGGATAAGGTCGCCTCGAGGAGAAGAATACTTTATATTATTCATTGACGACTTCTCTAGGATGGATTGGTTAGGACTTATGAAGCACAAGCATGAAGCATTCGAAAAATTCAAATCCTTCAAAGCCTTGGTTGAAAATGAATCAGATTACAAAATTAAGTGCCTCAGGTCTGACAGAGGTGGGGAGTTTGCCTCAAATGAATTTTTTTTATTTTTGTGAAGAACATGGAATAAGAAGGGAATTCTCTACAGCTAGGACTCCTCAGCAAAATGGAGTGGTGGAAAGGATGAATAGAACAGTCCAACAAATGGCTCATGCTATGCTTGATGAGTCTGGAACTCCCGCAACCTTCTAGGGTGAAGCTGCATTTGCTGCAGTTGTTATTCTCAACAAAATAAATGTTCGAGTAAGCAACACTCAAACTCCTCATGAGCTCTGGTATCGTGAGACTCCTTCGGTAAAGCATTTAAAATTTTTTGGAAGCAAATGCTATATTAAGAATACTGATGAACAGCTTGGCAAACTTGAACCTAGAGCAGATGAAGGCATTCTCCTTGGTTATTCTCCCCACAGCAAAGCATATAAGTGTTATAATAAAAGACTTGTAAGAATTGTTGATAGCATCGATGTAGTGGTTGATGAGAAAGGATACATTCCTAGGCAACTAAATTATGAAAATATCGAAGAGGATGAAGACTACCCTCAAAATCAGACTGATGATGAAGAAAAGACCCATGGAGAAGAAAGCCATGAGGAGCCAGAGTAACAAATAAGGATAGAAGAGAAGACTCCTTCCAGGTATGTTCAAAAGAATCATCCAGAATCACAAATTTTGGGTCAAAGGAGGCAGGTGTACAAACAAGAAGAACAATTGCAGAAGCCTCTAGCTATTTGGCATTGATCTCCTCCACTGAACCACAAAATGTAAAAGAGGCATGCAAAGATGAATACTGGGTCAAGGCAATGGATGAAGAACTTGAGCCAATCGAAAAGAACAACATTTGGGAGTTGGTCCGTAGACCAAAATATAAGAATGTCATAGGGCCAAAATGGATCTTCAAAACTAAGTTAAATGAAAATGGGGAAGTAATTAGAAACAAGGCCAGACTTGTCTATAAAGGGTATGCTCAACAAGAAGGAATAGACTTTGAAGAAACTTTTGCTCCCGTTGCTAGACTTGAGGCCATCCGAATGTTCCTTGCTCTCTCAAGCTTTCAGAAATTCAAAGTATTTCAAATGGACGTGAAATCGGCCTTTCTAAATGGAGACTTAGAAGAAGAAGTATACATTGAGCAGCCAGATGGTTTCATTCTTGGGAATGATCCAAATCTTGTACGCAGATTGAAAAAGGCTCTGTATGGTCTTAAATAGGCTCCAAGGGCTTGGTACTACCGCTTGGACAAATACCTTCATCAACAAGGTTTTTCAAAAGGTTCAGCAGATAGCAATCTTTATATAAAAATTGAAAATGACAAATTGCTGATAGTTGTTGTGTATGTAGATGATATTATCTTTGGCAGCAATGAAGAAGCTATGAGTCAAATCTTTGCCTTGGTGATGCAGAAAGAATTCGAAATGTCCTTGCTTGGAGAACTGACATATTTTCTTGGATTGCAATCACAAAATGAAGGTGGGATCTTCTTGTTCAAACCAAGTATCTCAAGTAGATTTGAAGAAATATGGCATGGAAGATGCAAAACCAGTATGTACCCCCATGGTCACAGGATGCAGCCTCAGTACAAATGATGAATTAGCAGCAGTGCATCAACCAACCTATAGGTCTATGATTGGAAGTCTACTTTATTTGACAGGTAGCCAACCAGACATCATGCATGCAGTGGGAATAGTTGGAATATTTTAGGAAAATCCAAAGGAAACTCATCTTCAGGCAATGAAGAGAATTTTCAAGTACCTTCAAGGAACTGAAAACTATGGCTTATGCTATCCTAGAGATATAGATCTCACACTTCATGCTTATACAGATGTAGATTAGGCCGGAAGCGTGGATGACAGGAAGAGCACAAGTGGGGTTCTAGATTAATATCTTGCTTCATCAAGAAATAGAGTTTGATTGCTTTATCTACAGCTGAAGCAAAATATGTGGTTGCTGCATCTTGTTGCACTCAACTCCTTTGGATGATGAAGACCTTGCAGGATTTACAAATCACTTGTACACCACCTATCTCGATCTTATATGATAATACAAGTGCAATCAACATATCAAAGAATCCAGTCATGCATTTAAAGACCAAGCACATAACGATCAACTATCACTTTCTCAGGGAACAAGTGCTTGAACAAAAGGTCAAGTTGGAGTATGTTCCTTCTAAGGAACAAGTTGCTGATATACTCACCAAACCATTGCCTAGGGAGACCTTTGAATACCTCAGGCAAAAGCTGTGAGTTGTTGATGCATCATCTTGTTGTTGAATCTCATCTGTTTCAGAGAGTGTTGGTTGTACGCAAGTTCCATATGGGGTATATGCGTACATTTGATGGGTTGCGGATTGGTCGAAGAATCGAATGGCATAGGTTCAGGGGGAGCATATAATGCATTGTTGGCATTATGGTAGAAGATCTTCATGTTGCTGCAATATGTCTCTACCGGTCATTTATGGTGGTATCAGATCTGGTTTATCAGGGGGAGCATGATCAGCAAAGCAAAGTCCTAAGCATGCTCTTAGGGGGAGCATAACCCTTTGCCCTTGATGTCAAAGGGGGGGAATGAGGATCTTGAGGTTGCCATCAAGTCCAAAGGGGGAGATTGCTGGCATTATGATTCTGGTTTGGCTTTATGGTACCGATGTTGTACTTGAAACTCACTGATGTGGCAGATCTCAGTTTAGGCACTCAAAATCATGGAAAATGAGATACCCGCAGGTGATCCTAAGAGAATCTGCGGACCCACAGGTACGCTAACCAAGAAGTGCGGACATACACGCAAGTGCTATGTTCAGAAGGTGCGAACCCCAGTTTCACTAACTCCAATGCAGAAAAGCGCGTGCATGTGCGAATCTTTATGAATGGTTCATGGTATTTAGCCCGACATATTTGATCCTATGGTTTTGGTCCATGGTTTTGTATCCACAAATATTGATCCAAGGTATTGGGTTCATGGTATTGTGTTATTATGGTTTTGGACCATGGTATTGTGAAAGGCTTGCCTATAAAAAGGAAAGGACATCTCTTAGCTTCACACTGGTGAAATTTGAATATCTTAAGATCTGAAATTTTGGGTGATTGTTCTTTAAAAGGCTAGATCTAAATCAAGGAGAAAACTTAACGCGAATCTATTGTTAGGTCGTGATCTCTTGGACGCATGAACAGATATGTGGATCTAACTGACTGTGGCACATTGGAGGACTGTTAATTTGGCCCTAATCAGAAGTTCACAAGCGATTCACGACATAAGTGCGAGGGTATGCAGCGCAGGAGAAAGCACAGTGCGGGGGTACGCAGCGCAGAAGAAGGCGCAGTGCAGTGTACGTAGTGAAGAAGAAGGTGTAGTGCGCGGGGTACGCAGAGAAGCAGAAGGCGCAGTGCGAGGTACGCAGCACAGAAGAAGACACCGTGCGGAGGTACGTTGTCAGATAGATAGTACCGGTACGGATCTGAGCAGAAGTACACAGAGCAGAAGAAAGATCAGGTGTAGGTCTGTGCAGTTTAGACACAGAAGAGCTGCGGATATCCACATGTTTATATTGATCAAGTTGCAGATTTTTCTTTGAAGTATTTGTTGGTTGCCTTTTTCTATTTGTTGCAGAGTTCTGGGTTTAGTTTTCTGGTATTGCCTTTCTATTTACAGCATTCTGAGAAATTGGGTGATTCATTGGTTGATTGTATTAGGAGTTTGGTTGATTCATATGTACTTGTTGATTATTTGATGTCCATGGATCCAGTTTGAAAATTCATGAAACGTGGTCCTTAAAGAAGTAAAAAGAGCAAAGGGGGTTGTAGCTCCCTTCCAGGAGAGACTGGAAAACGAGAGAGGGTTGTAGCTCTTTGCAGGTTGCAGCCTGCATACTGGTAAAGGACTACACTAGTACAAAATCATTGTAAAATAAGTTTCTAACTGAAAGAAGATAGAGACATATTGCAGCAGGTGGTTTTCACCCACATTGGGTTTCCAACTTATATCTGGTGTTTCTTGGTGTGATTATCCGTCTTTCTTGTTCTTGCTCATTGTTATATGGTACTGACATAGAAACTAATGATCAATATCTGAAGAATAAATTAAAGTATAAATCTAGAAGTTATATTGAAAAGAATTTGATAATATTGATTCACCCCACCTCTCAATATTATTTCCAACAAGCTACCCAGCCCTTGGACTGGGCTACCTTAGTGGTTGTGTGTGGTAGTTAAGGTTGCCTAGCCTAGTGCCCAAGAAACCCTAGGCTTGGTAGGCCGATTCCGAGAATCGGCCTGCAAGCCTAGGGCTTGAATTTTTTATTTTTTTTTTATTTTTAATGTTCATAATTTTCTTTATTTTTTTATTTTTTTAAATTTTAATGTTTTTATTTTGATTTTTTTTCTGGTTTAATTTTTAGTTTTCATTTTTCATTTTTTAGTTATTTAAAATTGCTTTCGTTTTGGATTAATTTTTTATTTTGAAATATGATTTTTTTTTTTTTTTTTTTTTTTTTTTGTTTTTGGTTTTGTTTTTTCTTTAATTTATTTTTCTACAAGTTGGATTTTGTTTGTTTTGTTTATTGTTTTTGTTATGTTTTTTTTTAAATTTTTTTATGTATTAATAATATTATTATTTACTTCTTATTATCTTCTAAATTTTTTTTTCTTTTTTTTTTTAATGTTTAACTTTTTGTTTTTTTTTTTCATGTTTATTTTTTTGTTCTTTTTTATGATTGAATATAATACTTTTATTTTACTTATTATTATTTTTGGAAACTTTTGTTTGTTTTTTTTGCAATTTTGCAATTTTTGTGTTCTTTTATATTTTTCATTTTCATTTATTTATTATTTTGTTTTATTTTATTTTTTCCTGCAGGGACTGTGTCGATTCTCGACTCAACTCAATCTCATTAAATCTCAATTTGATTGTTGATTTTAAAGTTTTCGTTATAAAAGATCGAGGCCGCCATCAAAATGTTTCAATTTCATGGTTTGTATTTATGTTTTCATTACAATGGGTCGAGCTTGCTTTAACTATGTGTAAATTTGATGGTTGACTTCTAAATTTTTGTTGCAATGTGTTGAGGTGGCTTAGGCTAAGATTTTAAAGTCATCATATTTTTAGCATTTAAAAAATAAATTACTCCTCATATAATGACTCTTTCATTCAGGTGTTTATTTAAAAGAAAAATTAGTCATAATTTTTTTCATAATAACATGGTTGAAAAATTGTCAAAATTTTGAAATTTTCCAGCATTCCATTTTTCCAACATCAACATTTTTCTATTCTAGGTTTTTTGCATGTTAATTTTTGTGTGTTTTGCTTAGATTTCTCATTTTGAGTTTACAATTCACATTTCAATGTTTACATTGTTTTACATACTTGTGACATGTTTGACGAAATGCCTGTCATTGCTAGTAGGTGTCCAGTCAATTCCTTGTTCAAGAAATTGTATTTGTTTCATTGTTATGTCGTTATCTTTCATTCTTGAAGGTGTCATTGAATTTTGGACACTGACATGGTCTCTAGGCCTAAAAACATGGCTCAAATCTTGAGGACGCAGGAACATCACTTGGCAGAAAATTTCTTGGACATTGGCATACCCATGTTGTGGGAGCGTCTAGAGCCCCCTAGACACATCCATTTTAACTTGTGGAGCGTCCAGGAGTTAAATGGTCTAAAATCTCAGTGGCACTCAAGGGTTGGTTACCTGAGAAGTTAGAATGGTTTCTTGGAGTCTTGTTGCTGATGTGGAAGGTATGTATGGTGTGTTTTTGTCGATTCCACTTCCTTAAGGTCACCTAGGAGGTTGAATCCCATCATAGTAGCCTCTCGTCACATGTTTACATTAGTTGACCAGTTAATTTGGTAGATGTGGGAGAAGGGTGCAACAGTGTGGTATTAGAGCATGGTTCACCCCTCAGACTGGATGGGCAGTTTGTTGGTCATGCATTCATGCCGACTGTGTATGTGTTCCTTATGTTTGTAGTCAATGTGCCCTTTTCATTTTCATGGTGTTGATCATGGTAGTAGTGATGTTGTTGTGTGAAGGCTAATGATGTTGTTGTGGACTGTGTCATCATGCGTGTATGGTTATATATGAATTCTTTATGCATGTCAGTGTCTATATGTTGTTATGCATGCATTGTCATGGTTATGGTTATGGATGTATGGTAGGTCATACATGCATTGTGAATTCATTCTATCTAGGTATGTCATCATGACGTCATTTGTATGTTATGATGCTAATGAGTTGGATGAGATAAGGTAGGAGAGGCAGACCATTAAAGTGAAGTTGCAACATTGGACCTCGAGGTAAGGGCATGTCCTCATACAGGTTTGTATGTAGTTTAGGAATTTTTATATGCATTTTGGTTATGTGTATGTCATTCATTCTATTGATGTTATGGTTACATGCATGATAGATGCTAGTTGATTAGTGTAGTCATATGCACATGTTTAAGATAGTAATGAATGATTGTAAAATTTGGTTGTATGAATTGCTATTGTTGTTTTAGGTTAGATAACTTGATGATTGTGTTATATGTTGTTGATGAGTATGTTATAGGTTAACATGTTGTTGTTGTTCTATGATAGCTAGGATGATGACTAGGTTATATGTTGTTGGTGAGCATGATATATAACTTCTTATTGTTCTATGCTAGTAACTTTATGATTAGGGTTATTCTATTACGATCTTGATGTTATAAGTGTCATACTATGTTGGATTGGTCTATGAAACTTTTTAGGGTTATGGCATTCAGTTACGAGTTAATATGTTGTGATATTATGTCATACTAATTTAGAATAATTATGCAGATGTGATTATTATCTATGAATGATAATTGTTTATGACTTTATGATGACAACATGATAGCTAGTGACTATTATTGATATCATGACCTTATTTATATTTTATTTTATGTTGTAAGATTATATCGTGCTAATCTAGATTGATTGTGCATACAAGATATCCTCCTCTGAGATACGTTAAGGTATGAGGTTTCTTATGTCGTTCACTTTGTGCTCGAATGTTTGATTATGTCATATATTTGGTGTTTGAGTGTTTAGTGTTTACTATGTAATCTATATATTGTCTAAATGTTTGCTTAATTGAATGATATGAGTATGTGTCTATAACATTTCTTGCCGATATGATCTTGTTTTAAGATGGTTATACTAATACATATGCGTTGAGACAACTGATATGTACTTGAGTGTAAGTAGGTGATAGTTGCAACACTATGTACTATGACTTATGGATGTGACTTGATTGTTGACATGGTCATTGGACTTGCTAAAGGTCTATTTCAAACTAATGTACATGATGTCTTGATCTTTGGAATGTGAGACTGGCATGTGTGAGCAGTTGTAGAGAAACATGTTTGATATAACCTTGACAAAGTAATAGTTGATGTGTTTATATAACTAATAGTTGGGTGATGTGGCAATGCACAGTAAGATTCAATTGTAGCAAGGAATAGGTAAAAGAAAGGAATTGGGAGAAAATTCCTTGGGCTATGTTTGGAAACCACAATTCCAAATGAATGAGTGCTTTGCATACAGGAAGTCTTCTCAACCTTGAGTTTTTCTAACATTACGAGGAATGTGTTATAGTCATAAATATGTATTTGACAGGTGTGACATTTGGTTCTAGTTATGGCTAGATTCATCAAAGGATTTGAGTCCCTTGAGAGATGGCATAGATGTGTTTAGTTGCAAGAAATGTGCTTGGCACAACAAGATAAGGTAAATGGTGTATTTTAATGTTTATTTGTGCACTAACAGTTATGTGTTTATAGGAGTAGGATGTAGGGGATTTCATGGGAAAGAGATTGCCATGAAATTCTAAACAAGGGTCAGGTTTTGATTTCCTTTGGAAGCACTAGGAACCATGGGAATTGAGTCATGGTGTCTATTGAGTGTCTAGTGATTTCGATTCTTCGTGCTTTGTTTGGACATGAATTACATCTTTGTTTTTCTTAGTTGATGGCCATACCACTTTGTTTGTGGTGTATTATTGTTATTGGTTTTCAAGGTTTTCTTCTTGTTTACATTTTTTATTGCCTTTTTATGTTTTCAGTCTTGGGAATTGGTTTGTGAAAGATGAAACTTATTAGAGCTAGGGGAGAGTTAAATAAAATATCGCAAGAAATGTAACACCAAAATGAAGCTCGATGCATGAGTAAGGTAACTTGAAGGTAAGAATATGACAACGAGTTGGATTGGTTTGGTCCATTGGTGTAAATGGATAGTGGAAGTACAGTCATGAGAAAGGTAATAGGAAAGGTGAAGTAAATGGATCTGAGGCATCAAATGCCTTGGCTATGTTGGGAACAATTGTTCTCAATGTTGTGCATGGTGTGCGTAGATAAAGTGAATTCCCTTAACCTTGACCTTATGCTATCTGGTAATTATGTATGGTCATGATTATGCTAATGTTTATTTCTATATATGTATGTAGGTATGTCGTTGTCTGACAAGATCATGATTGTTTTATGTTGATATCTCTCTCTCTCTCTCTCTCTCTCTCTCTCTCTATATATATATATATATATATATATATATATATATATATAATATATGTGCATACAATTTTTTGACAGGGTCATTAAGAATCGTTTTCTTGAGGAATGTTTGCTTATGCAGGTCAGTGGCATGATGAGGTTCCTATTATTATGCGGAATCAAGTGGGAGAGTAGTCATGACAAATATATGATGTCACTATCATGTGGATATGAATTTATATTGTATGCTTGTATTATGCATATGTTTATGTTATGACAAGTAACTCTGAGGGATACAACAACTGAATGAAAGCAGTGAGATCTGAGACATGCTAAGATAAGAATCGATGGAAGAGAGACCCTAGAAGCAAGGTTGTCTAGTAGAGACAATGTGGTTTTGGACATGTAGTACTACTATTGTGTATATGTTGTGCATGTTGTATATTCATTGATTATGTGTATGGTGTTGTGTAATGTTGTACATATAGTATTGGGTACATATGAAGTTGTGTGCCTGTTATATGTATGGTGCTATGTGTACATTGTGTATGTAGTGATGGATATAGATGGTGCTATGTACATGTCAGATATACGGTGTTTTGTACATATTATGCTGAGCGCACTGTGTTTTCTACACATGTTGAATATGAAATGATGAGTACATAGGGTGTTATACACATGTTGTATCTGCAATGCTATATAGATATGGTTTTGTGTGCATGTTGTACATGTGGTGCAGTATGGTGTTGTGTGCATGGTTGTACAAGTGGTGTTGTGATCATGTGGTGTCATGTATATGTTGTACATATGGTGTTCTATGTAGGTGGTGCTATGTACATGTTGTGCATATGGTGTTGTGTACATGTGGTGTCATGTACATGTCATGCATGTGGTGTTGTGTACGTCCGACGTTGTGTACATGATGTACAGGTGGTAAGCTGTACATGTGGAATTGTGTATGTGTTGTGCAGGTGGTACCATGTGCATGTGATGTTGTGTATACCTTGTGAAGGTGGTGTTGTCTATAGGTGGTACTATGTACATGTTCTACATGTGGTATCATGTGCATGTCATACATGTTGTGTTGTGTACATGTGGTACTATGTGTGTGCAATGTGTAGTCGTGGTATTATGCCATGTGTATTCGTTGTGTTGTACTCTGTGTATGTATATGTGTTTTGTTGTACATCGGGTGTAGTTGTATGTATTGTGTGGTGGTGTACAATGGATGAAGGCATATGTATTATGTTGTGTTGTACACTGGGTGTAGGTGTATGTGTTGTATGTCAGGTGTAAGTGCATGTATTGGATAATGTTGTATGTCGTGTGTGCTTGTATGTGTGTGATGCACACTGTGTGTATGTGCACATGGTTGAGGAGAAGCCAATAAGCATTTATCAAGTCTAGAAATTGATTTAGTGTGTGTACAGAATAAGGGCAAAGGTAGAAGCTAAGGATTGATTAAAGGATATGTATCAATATTTTATTTCAGTTTTATTATGCATGTGATTTATGATTCTAGTCTATGATGATTACATGTGATCTATGATTCTGGTTTATGATGGTTACATGTGATTTATGATTTTGATCTATGATGGGTTTGTTTTAAACTAACCTAATGTGATATGTTTATACATGATGATTTGGTCAAAGATACTAGTTTGACTTCTTGTGACAGGAAGTGAACAAAATTGAAAGTATACCTTGCTGACGATCCACAAATGAGGTATGATTTAAAGGAATTTAAACTTATTTTGAATCTAATGGAAGTAATGTGTTTAGTATAGGAAATCATGAAATTCCTAGCTGGGTGGTCAAAAATAATGGCAAGCATTAGCAACAATAACAAAAGGAATTGGAACAAGCAACAATATGTTGTTAAAAAATCTAGGAGTAGGGTCATTGTGGGACACTGATAGCTAATAGTGTCCATTGATTTCCATGAGCATGCTATTACTGGTATGATGGTTTTAAGGAAGGGATATGCCTTGGTTTCTGGACTTTTTGATGTTAGGAAACCTTGTCGAGGGATGGATTTCCTGGTGTGGGGGTGCTAATGGAACTTGAAACGTGTGTGAGTACATTGAAGGGGGTGACTGGATTGCCTGAGGGACTGTGTAGTAGAGAAGGGAAGGTCAGGGGTGTATTTATTTTGGTCATTAGCATTTCTAGATGCAATGAAATGCACATTGGGAGTGTTCCATGGAACAATGAGCCAGTACGTGTTCATTGAGAGGACAAGTGGCACAGAACTATAACGCTTGACATTAGATGTTGATATGGCCTTGTAGTGGATTCTGGAATTTCTTGGAAGGAGCTGAATCCTAGTATTAATTTAAGGGCGGAGGTGTGAGCCTCTGGATTCCCTTGTTGCAAATGTAGGCATCGTATCATTTTATTTACTGTTTGAGAAAATGCGCATTTGTGTATGTGTGTGTATTATTGTAAATACTGTATCGAGCTGGATTTATAAAGCTCCACAAACAATATGATTATTTGTTGGGTGAAGCAAATGTTTATGTGTGCATATGTGGTTGTTATTGTAAATACCATAATGAGTTGTGTTATAAAGCTCCAGTAAACAATATGTTTGTCATGTTTTAGCTGATGGTCATTGTAAATACTACAACGAGATATGTTATAAAGTTCCATGGGTAGTATGTTTTGTTTTCAATAGTCTTGCTGATTATAGGTGTCATTGAACACTGAGCACAGTGTTCCCCCAAGTCGAAGGGTTCTGTAACAACCCTGGTTAAAAGTCCATGTGAATATAAAAATAATAACCATGGTTTATGGGGCACTTATTCCAAGTTGAATGTTAGACAAGATATCATAGTGTGGGCGTTCATTGGTTTATTGTGGCTAAGGAATTTGGAAAAGGAAATGGAAAAGGCTCTCAAAAGGCATGAGGCATTTATTGGCATTTTATTTATGAAAATAATAGAAATTAGGAGAAAAGGAAGGTGAAAGGCTAGAGGTTGCATGTGATGAGGAAAATGAAGGGAAATAAGGGGAAATTGAAGAAAATAGAGGGCTCATTGATAAAAAGGCTTATGACGATTAGTTAGAAAGTTTTTTTTTTCAACATTGGATCAAGAAAGGCAAAGGAGGAAAAGACGAAGTATAGATCAAGCAAGGAAGAGTAGGATCAAGCAACTACAACATGATTCTTTGTAGGTATCAATTTTCATGTGTGTCTTCCTTGCTAGATTTTGCATGCATGGTATTTCATGTGGCTATTTTCTATTATGGCATGCGTTTTTTGAGGTGTAATAGTGTTTTCATCCTAGCCTTGCCATTTTTGGATAACCATGGTGTGATGGGGTTGTCCCATTTTTTTTGAGTTGGATTTCTAGATGGATTCAAAGCTGACTGGGGTGGATCTCTAAAAGAAACAACGCATAGCCTAATGATCCCTAAACCATATTATGGATTGAATTAAATCCACTAGCCTAGTGACCCCTTAACTAGATTGTCGGTTGTGAAAAATATAGGTATTGTGTGCCTCAATGGGCCTATGAATCCTTGCCAATGAATGGCGGGATATACAGTCAATCCTAAAGCTAGTTGCCCTTGATTGGGACTAGGAATACTTGCCAATGAATGGAATGATACAGGGTAAAGCCTTCAGGGTGGAGTCTTAGTTTAAGGCCTATGAATCCCTGGATTGGATTGTGGATTGTGGTAAAGCCTCAGAGACTAGGAGATTAGAAAATTCCTCACAGTGTAGGTGGAGAAATCTAGTGGCATCCATGCTTGTTTTGGCCTAGTGATTTGGTGCAAATCATGGTGAAGCATGTTATTACATGTTTATTTCATTGGCCTAGTGATCAAGGATAGATTACGGTAAAGCTTGCTTTCTATTGATGATGGTGAGGTGGTCTCACCTTAATATTCCCTGGTTGATTCTTTTGGTTTGTGTCCCATGTTCATGCTTGGAATATGGCACAGGGGTGAATGACTAAAGAGAAAATTGTCTCAGCCATTCTATGGTTGGTAGGAACATGGTATTCCCATCTTGGGTTGGCTTTTATATTAATTATTAAGAAGTTCTTTCCTTAATATATTATGTGGAAATTTACTAGTGTATATGTGGATTCTACAATTGATCTATCCTTGATATTTTTGTTGCTATTATGCTGGTTATAAGCATGTTTTATTATAATAATGATGCATGTATCTCCTCATGTTTTTATTTGTAAATGAATAGATAATGTATCTATGACATAATAGATGATAATGCAACAAATGATATAAGGAAAAAAATTCTTCTTAGTGATTGCCAAGTAACTATGATACCCCTATGCTCAGATATGTTGCTTAAACCTATAGATTACATAGTTGTGACATGTTTTACGAAATGTATGTCATGTCTGGTAGGGGTCCAATGAAGACCTTGTTCAAGAAATTACATTGTATTGTTGTTTTGTTGTTATCATTCATTCCTGAAGTTGTCATTGAGTTTAGGAAAATGACTTGGTCTTTGGGCCTGAAAATGTGGATCAAAACTTGGGTATGCTTTCATAAAATTGGGTAGAAAAGTCCCTAAACATTGGCATACCCATGCTGTGAGAGTGTCCAAAGCCCCTAGGATGCATGCATTCCCATATCAAGGGAGTGTTTAGGAGTTAAATGGTCTAAAATATCAGTGGGATAGAGGGGCTGGTTACCGAAGAGGATAGAATAGATCCCAGGAGTCCTATTGGTTATGTGGAAGGTTTGTATGGTGTGTTTCCATTGATTCCACATCGTGAAGGTCACCTTGGAGGTTGAATCCCATCATAGTAGCCTCGTTTCATATGTTTACACTGGTTGGCAGGGTACTTGGGTAGATGTGGGAGGAGGGTACTACACCCCTTTTCATGGAAGGGAACTCCAAGCATGAGCTACATGGATGGAAGTCAAATACACTTCCTCACCATCCTAGTAACTTAGGAAGAGAGTTTAATGCTCCCGCCACACACCAAGGTACAACCCACAAAATGTAACAACCCTGTAGCTGGTTACATGCTCATCTACTAGAAGTGCCAATGTAAAGAACAAGGATGCAAAACTTCTAAAAGGTTTCCAAGAAACATAGATATTAGTAGGGACCTATAATTGATCTCCCATAAGAAGGAAATCAACCAAGTTAATAATCTTTCCTATAACCATCCATTCGAACAAAAATTAATAAGATATACCAATATCAAGATAACAAGTAGACTCAGAATCCAAGCCTTGAAGGATTAAATCAACAATGCATTAATATCATAAGTGCAACATCACTAGTAACATGGGGTAAAAACCACATAGCCCATCCAACGTAGCTATGCTTCACACCCCAAAACATATGGAGTTGTTCATTCAAAACCTGAGTGAAATGATCATGTTCACTAAACACTAGGGTATACAACCCAAATACTGGAAGAATATTGTCATATGAGATAACTGGTCAACAAATATAAAAAAGGAGGAAACTTCACATTCCACAGTGCAAGCACAAGAAAACAATAGAAGTTCATATTCAAATATTCACCATACTACATAGGAAAGGTTATTGTACACATTGAGATGTTTATCCATTGTCTAAGCGCCTAAAAAAATCACACACAATGTTAGCCAATCCTATAGAATATAATTTACAAAACCATGTCTTAAGCACTTATGACACTAATTGTAACATACATTCATTCTCGTGAAAATTACATATGAATAATTATTAATAAATTATTGGTAAAATGAGTGTGCAAGTATGACTCTCAACCCAACCATAGATAGTTTTAGCTAAGTCTCACTTGAATTTATCACTCGTGAGAGAGATTTCAAACACTGAGTGGTCTTCTATTCAAGGGATAATGACAACAAATAGTTTCTCTAGGGACTCAAGAGGTCTCTCCACCTCCACCCTCAACTAAGCTGTAGATAATAATTGTACAGGGAATTAAGAGACTCTCTATTTCCACCCTTTAGCTAATTTGTAGAAAAACAAATGTACATGGAATCAAGACACTCACCGTCTCCACCCTTCGACTCTATTGCAAATAAAAAATGAATAGGGAATCAAGAGACTTACCCTCTCCACCATTCAACCAAACACCGTGGTTCCACCTAGCTTGGGGACTCCATAGCCACAAAAAATAAAAGTAAAATGGAAAGAAAGCCATCAAAAATCCTTCAAGGAATTTTCCAAGGAATAAGTCATGCACCCCAGCCATAGAGGTTTTTGCGAGAATCACCATCTCCACCCTCTATCAACCAGGTACTCGAGAGGAAATTCCTTTCCCACCTAGAAGCGATTCTTCTGAATTCTTTCTAACTGAGAGTGTCTTTTTGTTCTCTTCATTCTCCTTTTTATTTTCCTTTTTCTATCACTCTCTATCTCTGTTTCTTTATCTTATCTTCTCTTCTAGTTCCCTTTTTTCTCTACCACTCCTCACTTATTTTCTTATCGTGTGTTTTTTTTCTTCAATTTCAGTCATGTTCTCCTCTCCATAATCCATAATAATGACACTACTAGTCCATCTTACCAACCAATGATGAGTGAGCCACATCTTCCTCTATGATTAGCTTGATAATGCAATGAAATGACCCACCCTTTGTCCTATGTGCTATGGGTGCAATTCCTTGACAATGTAGTCAACTTCATTTATTGTCATTGTCCACTCTTTCTTTCATTATTCTCTAAGAGAGTATGGTTCAATGTACCTTATTGTAGTTCCATTAATATCGAGACCTAGTGTTTGTAGGAAATCGACAACTAACCTTTAATGTCTATCACAACAATTAAAATTTCCCTGCCTTAAGGAAATTACACCATCTTAGGCAAGCAAGCTCCCTAATATCTAGAATCTATATCCCATTATTAAACCCATTTATAAAATATTTACATGGCATATATGATTGTAACAAATTGGGGTTGTCAGAAAAAGAAACACCATATTATCATTATGAACATGAAGAATCATAGTTTTGGTGTTCAATGTGTGATCTACTCCTTGAACCTTAAATATGTCTTGTATATAAGAAGTGATCAGTGGAACTCTTTTACCATAGATAACTTCATAAAATTACATTTTTATAGTGCTATTATAAGTGATGTTGTACAACCATTCAACAAGGGGTTCATGTTGAAACTAATGACCCTATCAACTCACTATAAAACATCATATATATATTTATAATAATTCTTTAATAACATTAGCTTGACCTTTGATTCCGGGATGATAATTTATACTCATATTCAAGTTTTTTCTTCATAGTTTAAGCTACTCTAATCCTTTTTGTTTTAAGATGGATAATGATCCAACACAATGAAGCTAGGCATAATATGTAATTTATAAATATGATCCATGAATACTAGAGCCACTATCCAGACCATAAATTGGTGTCATACAAAACAAAATTTAGTATAATTTGAATGTGAGTCAACTACCACCACAACGGATGATTTATTTTGGACTATGCGAGGTCCACAAAAATCTATTAAAATGTTACCTCATATAGTGGCTTGGTTTAACCATTGTAATGTTCAAAGAGGATTTATTATTTCATATCCACTCCTTTCAAAAGTATCACGTTTAGTTACAAAATGGTAAATTTGTCATTTTGCATGCTTTCGTATAAAAAGTTACTTGGATTATTCATAGCTTTTCTAAAACTGACATTGAGTGGTATAAGAAATAAATTCAACTTATATAACACCTGTAACTTTAAAGCAAAATTATATGCTAGAAAAATTATTCCCTTTACGCTACAAGCTATGTTGCTATCATGTTTATCCTTTAGTGGGATAGAGACTCCCATGAAATAATTATCTGAGTTGAATCACTGTGTTATGTTCTAATCATTCTTACCATGCTTCTCTAAGTAAATCTAGTGTGCACAGGTAGAAGGGAAAGATACATCCTTCCTTATGTTTACGATATAAAGAGTCAACCATGTCATTATATTTTCCTTTGTTATATATGATATCACTACGTTACCCAAGCATCTTACTGGGCCACATATGCCACTCCAGGGATTAAAACCTCTATTCTTAAAAATATTCCAAACAATGATGGTTTGTATTGATATGGAAGTATGTACCATGAGATATGAATGGAAAATTTCAATTGCATGAAGGAATCACATCAACTCTTTCTCATAGTTGCACTTTCACAAATTTCCATCACATAGTTATTTAATGTGTTGTATTCCATGACATATGTCTTACTGAAATAAGGCATCACTAAGGAAACTATAATACACATGGTTTCTGATTAAAGACGTAAAGGATAACTCTACAACATCATTCCATACAAACGAATTCTTTTTTAATATGGAAACTAATGGGGATGTAGTTCACTACTAATACTTCACAATATTCCTTTAGTAACATGAGATTTGTATGAAACCTCATATTATTTTCAATATCCTACTGCTTGGAAAATATTTTTTAGATTCAATTTTATAGGAACTGATTGACAACTCAATTTGACTGACTATGTGACACGTGTACTACACTTCAAAACTAATGACCCTATGTTTCAATTCTTAAAAGAAAAAAATCAACTTGGAGTAGTTGGACGGATTTATGAACATGATTGGCATGTTCTTCCAGTGCTTTTCCATACATCATGATATCATCTAAGAATACCAACATAGAATTCTATAGGAAAGGCTAAAAAACTTTTTTCCTAAGGCTGTAAAACATTGATGGGTAATTCGAACACAGAGACGAAAAAATCATATTTGGAACATTTATCTTCTTCTTTTAGATTCTATAGTAGACCACATAAAGGTCCAACTTAGTGAAGGAATTGCAAGCATGAAGATAATCTAAGAGATATTAAATAATGGGAACCGAAATTTTATCTTTTAGTATCAACTTATTAAGAACATTGAAGTCATGATACATGCACCAATTTACTTTTTTATTTTATACTAAAACCATTGGATACACTAAGTGATGCGACTAGAATAAATTACAATAGCCTTTAGCAATACTTAAATAACCATTAAAATTCCATTTCTTTATTGAAATAGGTTCTTACAAGTACACACATTGGGTGCTTGAATACTTACAATTAGTGGAATTCAATAGTCATGTTGAATTAAAGAGATGGTTATTCCACGAGGTTTTCCAAATACCTCTTAATCCTAAATAAATATCAATGGTTTAGGTAGATATCAATCGTCACCCATCTACTCGACTCGCTCGCAGAACAATTTTTTATTTTGGTACTTTTTCTGTAGATTTTATGTCCTAAACGTCTAAAGCCATATAAAGGCACTAAATGATGTTTTTTTTAGGGAAATAGGAACTCATGAACCATTCGCTAAACCACTTCCCTGGAATAAATGTTACGATTTGTACATCGTCTTCCATGTCATGTACCAAATTGTCCATGCCATCCACATGGTATTTCCTACTGTTTCCACGTGTCATTACCTACCATGTGTCATCTAGCACTTATTATTTTGGGCGCCCAAAAGGGATTAAAATAGGTGCCATGTGTAACCTTCTTTTGTTTCCACATCATCACTCTTCTACATGGTTCTATCTGTAAAATCACATCATGCTACCACATGTTCTAGGTCTACCTACATACTTATATTAGGAAATCTAGTACCCAACATTTCTTAGGTGATTTTCTTGGTGCTTTTTCTGATGCCTAAATACTTAGTTATCTCGAGAGATGCTGAGATGCATTACATGACTGATATATATTGGAGGCTTTGATATTTAAATGGCCCAGTACCTTATTGAAATATTTTCACCTTAGAGCATATTTTATCATATTTCCTTGGGAATTTGACTAAGTGAAATATAGCATTGAAGAGATCTTTGGGATGGCTATCTATCCAAAGAATTTTAATTCTCATTTGATTAGGATAATTAAAGGAAAAGTGGCTACAAATCTATGTTATCAAATTAAGAGAATTTATGGATTGCAACCTTCATTTCAATAATTATTTCTCAAGAATATCTCCTAAACTAGATATCACTTAACATTAGTGATTGGACTTTGACACAAATGACAACAAAAAACTGTCAACAAACTCAAAAAACTTAACCATTATTATAATTATTATTTATGTAGATTATGGCTATTGAAGTTTATAACCATTTAAATCTTGAAAATATCCAACAAAATTTCACTTTGACCTTTAGGTTGTAATTCTTTCCCTCTCTCAGTATGAATGTGAGACTATTTTTCACTTCCACATGCACATAATTTTATTATATTTGGCTTAACCTTTATCCATGCATCTTCAAGTGTTATAATTCTTAAAGTCTTTGTGGGACTGTAATTTACTATGTAATTTTTATAATTTATTATTTACACCTAATAATGAATACTTAATCTATTAAATTGGACGATACAACTGGTCATTTCCTTTAAGGTTCAATTTTATTTCTCAATGACCCAATTTTTCTATGTTTTGCACATAATGGTATGTTGCATTTGAATGCCATATGTAGTACAATAAGTGGTAATTTTGTTGTTAAAATATTTAACCCCATTATGTTGTTAAACTTTGTAGATTATCTTTATATTTATTTTCTACAATGGACTTGTATGCCAAGAACAAGTCAAAAGGTTCACTCTTAAATATTAAGGACAATTAATCCCAAGTGAATCTGCATATTTCATCAATGAAACTTAAGAACTACTTTTAGCCATAGAAATAAGGAGAATAAAGTGGTCCACACAAATCACTATCAACAAACTCAAAAGGGGTTGAGGCATGCTTTTCAAAACTATTACATTGATGTTTGTTAAGAATACAACCAACACAAACACCACCTTTACATGAAATGAGAGGAAAATCAATAATTGTAGTTTGAAAATATATTTCTTCTAGAGAGTGATCATTTAGATGACTAGACTAATGATTCCAAAGTTTACTCATGTCATAATTATGAGGAAGAAAACCTAATGGGAAGGAGAATGTAACAAAGTTATCAAATTTGTAAGACTTGGTAATGTCATTGATAATTCCATTACTGGCGATATGCTTAGGCTCTTTCAAATCTTTTATTATTACTTAGTAAGATTAAAAATGTATTGTTTTTACTTTAACTTAATGATTGATCTAATATACCAATGGAAGGTTATAGGAACAATTTTGAACACACAACACAAGTCAATAAAGTGACCATTATCTCCTTGATTTTTTCTAGACATTACAATAGTGAGAGATCTATCATCATCACCAAATATGTTCCTAGTGTTGTAATGATTAATATGAATAAAATGGATTTATCCTTAACCCTACACTAATTTGAAGAAAAGGTAGATATTTCATTGAAGAAGAAGCCAAATGTAGAAAGTGTGTGACCATGAGAAGAAGCATTAGTAGATGGATAATTAAGGTATATGTTGTGTGTATTCATTGATGATTTTGAGGCCTCCATGTTTTTAAAAAGTTTAGACTCTATATGATAATTGTTCGTATTATGATACAGGTGTTGTCCTTGATGGAAACTCATTCACAAGTCCACTCAGATTCGATAAAAGGAAACTCATAGTGTAACATGTCAATTCAGAGGTAACAGGGCATTTGTGCAGAAGA
Organism: Pinus taeda; assembly: GCA_000404065.3. Lineage (NCBI taxonomy): Eukaryota > Viridiplantae > Streptophyta > Pinopsida > Pinales > Pinaceae > Pinus > Pinus taeda. The sequence continues at coordinate 64,704 of APFE031040962.1, forward strand.
ATAGGAAGTTGGAACAAAGGTCTACTGATCATAATCAATAAGTTAAAGGAAATGGATGTTTTCAGATAATTTAAGTTGTATACATAGGTTTCCCTTGTAAAAAAAACTTATACACGGAGGTTCACATAACAAGAGGAGCCTATACGTATGCACACACTTTCACAAGAGGAAAAGCATGTATGGGTTGGAAAATCAAGTAAATTCAAGAGTAAAGGATACCATGGGTCAATACCATGGTATTAGCCCATAATATTAAGCAGAGTAACGACTATTTGATATCTCCCAAGAATACCACAGGTCCTAAGTTTGATTTTGGTCTGAGGTATTGACAAAGACCAAAACTATATAAGGAGGAAAAGACCAAAGCACCAAGTGTGCAAGTGAAAGAGTTTCTCAGGAATACTTCTATCTGAAGCATATTTGATGTTGCAAGGGATATGATTATGGTATAATCTGAAATACTTTGTGCACCTTGACTTCAATGTTGGATCAAGATCATGAGACCTGAAATGACTTATCATTGAATGATCTGATATTGGTTGGGATAGATTTGATTTCTTACACATGTTTTATTCTTTAAATGTCATGATATGGGTGTGTCTAAAGTCTGGAATAACAACAAAGTTGTGCGTTAATATCTGCAGATCTATACAGTAGTTCGCCTTGGTAAAGGTGCGTATAAATGCAAGTTCATCTCTTCTAAGTAGTGTATCCAAAAGAAAAGCCTATTGTTCAGAAATGACTGATCTACCTTATCACTGTTGTCGTTTTACTGTTGTCTGTCAATGAAGTCTTCTTAGATCTGAATGTAAAACTGAATGCATAAGGTGTTTATGCCTGATTGATTGGTTAAGTGAGAAGGGTTATCTTTGATGCCGACTATCTAGATATCTACAAATTGACAGTAGATGTTCAAAATAATATTGGTTGATACATATCTGATTCATAAGTTGTTATGATTAAGTAGTTCTGAAGGTATATGCAGGTTTTGTTAAAGGAAGTAGTGTAAACATGCAAGTTGGGTTCAGTAAAGTAGAGTATGTATTCAGATGTATGATTTTGGAGGTTGCAACTAGTTCTGAAAGATGATGCAGGTTTTTGGGTTCAGTATAATGTTCTAGTGACATTGATATGATTGTTTAGATTAACTGATTATTGGTTGATGCAGTTTGAGTTTCAAAGTTTCTGATGGGCCCAGTATAAAAATTTGATGAAATGAGGCATTCATATTGTATTTTTGTGTACCAGGAGCATCTAGTCTAAAAATTAATGAAACGTGGTCCCAAGAGGAAGAGAGAAGGTTGTAGCTTTCTATAGGTCGGTGCCTATGTACTAGTAAACACATCAGCTATTGCAAGAGCTAGGGGGTTGTAGCTCCCTTCCAATAGAAGTTGGAAAATGAGAGAAGGTTGTAGCCATTTGGAGGTGGATCCCTGCATACTAGTATGCTTCTGCACCAATACAAAAATTGTAAATGAATTTTCTTTATATTAAAAGAAGACAGAGATGACAACAGCATGTTGTTTTTCTCCTTCATTAGGTTTCCACCTTAAATCTTGGTGTTCATATGTGTTGTTTATGTGTGATGGTTTATTATATTATTACTATACATAGTTACTATATAATAAGATATTGATGCACTGATTAAAGATCAACACATGACAAATTGACTAAATCATAAGTTCTCTAGGTATACATTGGTTTCCTTAATCATAGTTGTGTACACACGTAAGTTTAGTTCACTGAACTAGCGTATATAAATATGTTTGGGAATTGAGAAGTTACTAAATTTCAAATACTTATTCAGCCCTCCTCTCAATATTATTTCTGACAATTGGTATCAGAGTAGGTCCTTTAGAAGAAGCTTTATCACTTGAAGGAATTTCTTTGAAGATGAACAATCACGAAGGCATGGGATCTATCAGACCACCAATCTTGAATGGGAACAACTTGGTATATTGGAAAATAAGAACCAGAGCTTATCTTCAATCGCTTGGAACCGATGTTTGGTAAATTTTGGAAGGAGGATTTCAATTTCCACCAGTAATACCTACAAATACAATAGGTAAGAAGTTATACAAAACTAATGCCAAAGCAGTAAATACTTTATTGGGAAGTCTGTTAGAATCATAATTCTTCAAATTCATGCAATTAAAGACATCTAAAGGGCTATGTGGCAAAATCATTTAGAGCTACAAGGGAGACTCCCAGGTAAAACGTGCTAAGCTTCAAACTCTTAGGTTTTAGTATGAAACTCTCAAGATGCATAGTGATGAAAGTAATACTAGTTACCTTTCACGTGTAGATGAGACTTTTAAGTGTATGAAGAATCTGGTTGAAGAGATGAAGGAGGCTACTTTAGTAGACAAAATTTTGGGATGTTTTTCTTCTAAATTTGAGTGAAAAGTATCTTCCATAGAATAAAAGTAGGATCTTCAATATACTACTATGGTTCAACTTCATGGAATTCTAATTACCTTTGAAATGAGGAAATGTGGTCCATTAGATATGAGAGAAGTCACTTTCAAAGCTTCAGCAAAGGGAAAATAAAAGGAAGAGCATAATGAATCAGAGTATATTTCAGAAGAAGAAGATGAGGCAAACTTTGTCAAGAAACTTCAACGGGTTTCCGGAAGATTTAGAGGTAAGCTACCATTCAAATGCTTTTCTTGTTGAAAATAATACTGAGAGGGGGGGTGAATCAGTATTATCAAGTCAAATATTCCTTTTTCAAATCCAAATGATATACACTACTTCAGTTAATTAAACTCGCAACTATGTAGAAGGAAACCTGCGTATACTATGCAAACTTATAATTTACTTTATCTTTCGGATGTTGATTGTTAATCTATGTATCAAATAACCAATAATCAGAACAGTAAAACAGAGCAGAAGACAATCACACACAAGAACACAAGATATAAGGTGGAAACCTAATGTGCGTGAAAACCACCTGCTGCAATTCGTCTCTATCTTCTCTTTAATTAGAAACTTCTTTTTACAATTGTACTTGTGCAGAGAGGGTTGTAGCTCTCTACAGGTTGCAGCCTGTACGCGTAGGTGCTAGCCTACAGAAGGCTACAACCTTCTCTTTCTTCCAAGGACCACGTTTCATAAGTTTTCAGACTGGATCCATGAACATCAATCAATCATCAAGAATTTCTGCATCAAACAATCTCCTTTTCACCAATTATCACTGAATCAAGTAGACACTTCTCTGACAGCTATATCCAAATCACAGTAACAATAACCACACACCAAATCTGAACCCAGAACAAAAGATACTATCATTCAAGCTTAAAGATTATGACCCATCAATACAACTTATCCTTCTCCTTGCACTCAGGTTCCTTCTTTATTCAGATCCAGATCTGCACCATAACCCAATCACAATATTCCAGATCTGGCACTTTATCAGATATTCAATAACAATTCAGATGATGCTTTGCCAAATGATCTCCTTCCTCTTTTATAGTCTTAGGCCTTTCACAATACCACGGTCCAAAACCATAATAACACAATACCATGAGCCCAATACTTGGGATCAAAACTTTTGGATGCAATACCGCGGACCAAAACCATAGGATAAAAAACTGTCGGACTAATACTATGAACCAACCATGAAAGTGTGTGAGATCAACACTTTTGGATGCAATACCACGGACCAAAACCATAGGATCAAAAACTGTCGGACTAATACCATGAACCAACCTTGAAAGTGCGTGAACTTTTCCCCACATGAAATAAACTTTTCTCTACATAAAATTCCGTGAACTTTTCTCTGCATGAAATAAACTTTTCTTTGCATAAAATTCCGTGAAATTTTCTCTACATGAAATGAACTTTTCTCTTCATAAAATTCCGTGAACTTTTCTCCACATGAAATAAACCTTTCTCTGCATAAAATTTCGTGAACTTTGTTTCACTATAATTTATCATCTGAGATGAGTGGGTTGCCATCAAGTACAACATATGTATCATAATTCCAACAATCTCCCCCTTTGGACTTGATGGCAACAACAACCAATCACTCTCCCCCTTTGACATCAAGGGCAAAGGGCAAACGAAGATAATATTCTTCCTAGAGAAATATTCTACTGCCCATACTCCCCCTGAGTACCTGCTGAAATCTCTGAATGAGCTCCCCCTTTCTATATTCCAAGCTGTACCTCTCTGTCCATGCTTCCTTTGAGTACATGCTGAAGTCTCTGCTCTGCTGAAGTGTGATGTTCATGCTCCCCCTGACTATAAGCAAGCTCTACAAAAAGATGTTTTACAAGAAGAACATGACTTTATCATAAATGACCTTCCTATCACCAAGGACTCATACATACATCCATTTCCCAACCAAGTGGGGATACATCAAAAGTTTACAAATGATAAACAAGAACATTACATATTTATCCCAGGCATAGTGGGGAAACCAAGATAGGCTGTAACATGACCTTGACACCATAAAAGAGGTACATGACATAGAGACGAAATATCTAGAGCCAGGCTTATGAAAGTCACCAATAGCTGATAGTAGCAGCATCTGACAATCACCATTCAGATCAGCAACCCTAATTTCCTTCTATTCTTTCTCTGCCTTCGTTCCACCTGAAACGAACAACAGCTGTGAACTAGAACCAAAAGCTTCTAAGATAATGTAAACAATGCATCATTAGAAGTTTATCTGCTCCCCCTGAACCTATGCCGGATGGTCTTTGTAAGACCCATATCAGACTATCTTCAACTAGAGCCTGTCCCTTCTGATATCCATCAAGCTTTCATATACGCGACTTTCTCTGCAAAAACCGGCGTATGTATATGGATCCTCCTCAGGAAACACACGTACACCCATTTTTCTCTAAATCTGACAAGATTTAACAGTAGGATGATGCATCAACTACTCCCAGATTCTATCTGAGATATTCAAAAGTTTCCCTGGGCAGTGGTTTGGTAAGAATATTAGCAACTTGTTCCTTAGAAGGAACATACTCCAATTTAACCTTTTGTTCCAACACTTTTTCCCGGAGAAAGTGATACTTGATCGGTATGTGCTCGGCCATTGAATGCATGACTGGGTTCTTTGAAATGCTGATTGCACTTGTATTATCACATAAGATGGAGATAGGTGTAGTACAAGTGATCTGAAAATCCTGCAAGGTTTGCATCATCCAAAGGAGTTGAGTGCAGCAAGATGCAGTTGCCACATATTCCGCTTCAGTTGTAGATAAAGAAATCGAACTCCGTTTCTCGCTGAACCAAGATAATAATTTGGAACCCATAAAGAATGTACCACCACTTGTGCTCTTTCTGTTATCCACGCTTCCAGCCCAATCTGCATCTGTATAAGCATGAAGAGTGAGATCTGTATCTCTAGGATACCATAAGCCATAGTTTTGAGTTCCTTGAAGATACTTGAAAATTATCTTTACTGCCTGAAGATGAGTTTCCTTAGGATTTGCCTGAAATATTCCAACTATTCCCACTGCATGCATGATGTCTGGTCGTGTACCTATCAAATAAAGTAGACTTTAAATCATGGATCTATAGGTTGACTGATGTACTGCTGCTGATTCATCATTTGCACTGAGACTGCATCCTGTAACCATAGGGGTACATACTGGTTTGAATCTTCCATGCCATACTTTTTCAGAATCTACTTGACGTACTTGGTTTGAGACAAGAAGATACCGCCTTCATTTTGTTGGATTTGCAATCCAAGAAAGTATGTCATTTCTCCAAGCAAAGACATTTCGAATTCTTTCTGCATCACCAAGGCAAAGCTTTGACTAATAACTTCTTCATTGCTACCAAAGATAATATCATCTACATACACAACAAGTATTAGCAATTTGTCATTTTCAATTTTTATATAAAGGTTGCTATGTGCCGATCCTTTTGAAAATCCTTGTTGATGAAGATATTTGTCCAAACGATAGTACCAAGCCCTTGGAGCCTGTTTAAGACCATAGAGAGCCTTTTTTAATCTGCATACAAGATTTGGATCATTCCCAAGAATGAACCCATCTGGTTGCTCAATGTGCACTTCTTCTTCTAAGTCTCCATTCAGAAAAGCTAATTTCACATCCATTTGAAATACTTTGAACTTCTGAAAGCTTGAGAGAGCAAGGAACATTTGGATGGCCTCAAGTCTAGCAACAGGAGCAAAATTTTCTTCAAAGTCTATTCCTTCTTGTTGAGCATACCCTTTACAAACAAGTCTGGCCTTGTTTCTAATAACTTTCCCATTTTCATTCAACTTGTTCTTGAAGATCCATTTTGTTCCTATGACATTCTTATCTTTTGGTCTAGGAGCCAACTCCCAAGTGTTTTTCTTTTCGATTTGTTCAAGTTCTTCATCCATTGCCTTGACTTAGCATTCATCTTTCCAAGTTTCTCTTACATTTTCTGGTTCAGTGGAGGAGAGTAATGCCAAATAGCTTGAAGCTTCTGCAATTGTTCTTCTTGTTTGTATGCCAGCCTCCTTTTGCCCCAAAATTTGTGATTCTGGATGATTCTTTTTGAACATACCTAGAAGGAGTCTTTTCTTCTATCCTTATCTTTTCCTCTGGCTCCTCATGGGTTTCTTCTTCATAGTTTTCTTCTTCATCATCAGTCTGATTTTGAGGGCAGTCTTCATCCTCTTCGATGTTTTCATAATTTACTTGCCTATGAATGTATCCTTTTTCATCAACCACTACATCAATGTTGTCAATAATTCTTCCAAGTATTTTATTGTAACACTTATATGCTTTGCTGTGTGGAGAATAACCGAGGAGAATTCCTTCATCTTCTCTAGGTTCAAGTTTGTGAAGCTGTTCATCATTATTCTTAATATAGCATTTGCTTCCAAAAATTTTGAAATGCTTTATCGAAGGAGTCTGACCATACCAGAGCTCATGAGGAGTTTGAGTGTTGTTCACTCAGACATTTGTTTTGTTGAGAATAACAACTGCAGCAAATGCAGCTTCACCCTAGAAGGTTGCGGGAGTTCTAGACTCATCAAGCATAGCACGAGCCATTTGTTGAACTGTTCTATTCATCCCTCCCACTACTCCATTTTGCTGAGGAGTTCTAGCTGTAGAGAATTCCCTTCTTATTCCATGTTCTTCACAGAAATTGAAAAATTCATTTGAGGTAAACTCCCCACCTCTGTCAGACCTGAGGCACTTAATTTTGTGATCTGATTCGTTTTCAGCCAAGGCTTTGAAAGATTTGAATTGTCGAATGCTTCGTCTTTGTGCTTCATAAGTCATAACCAAACCATCCTGGAGAATTCGTCTATGAATAATATAAAGTATTCTTCTCCTCGAGGTGATATTGTCCTAAATGGACCACATACATCTGTATGGACTAGCTCAAGAGGCCTGCTAGCTGATCCTTCCTTCTCATGGAAGTTAGTTCTGGTTTGTTTACCAAACTGACATGATTTGCATATAGTGTTGTCTGGAATTTTGATATCTAGAAGACCACGAACTGCCTAGTATTTGCATGCTTTCCTTATTTGTGAAAAGCTTAGATGCCCCAACCTCCAGTGCCATAACTAGTGTTCATCATCCTTGTTCAAATATCATTGTTGTTGTCCTTCTTCAAATATGTATAAATTATTTGGAGTTCTTCTGCCTTTGATCACTATTTTTCCTGTATCAAGATCATGAACACTACACCCATTTGATCGAAATATTACCTCGGTTCCTTGATCGCACATCTGACTGACACTTAGTAGATTATGCTTCAAGCCATCAATATACAAAACATTTCCAGCTTTGACCTTTTCTTTCAATTGAGCAGTGCCTTTTCCTTTTATGACTGCAGGGGTGTCATTTCCAAAAGAAACTTTCTTTCCCTTTTCTAAAACACTATATGATTCAAGTTTTTCTTTATCACCTGTCATATGCTTTGAACATCCATTGTCAATGTACCATTGATTTTCTTGACCTTCTGCATATAAAGCTATCCCACATCTTTCTGGTTGCGCTTCCTTCATTCTCAATGTTCTGGCGCTTGAGGTTTGTTCCTTCTGAGTTGTCTTTCAAAACCTGCTCCTGCATTCAGAATCTTCATGACCAAAGTTATTACAAATAGAATATTCAATTTCATTTTCAAGGGTGGAAAAGTTGTTATGGGTCCTTTTTGTGATTCTAGTCATACTTCTTTGTTTTTGAGCTTCTATAGTCATGATTGTCTTATAGGCAATAGATTGAGCTGCTTTGTGGCCAAAGTTATGGCAAGAGAAACATTGGCCATTGAAGAAACTCCTCCGATTACCAAATCTTCCTGTCAAATGCTTGTAGTTTCTATTGTCATCCATTCTTGAGGCAAATTGAGAAGATTTTACCTGTGGCTGGTTGTAGCTTTTGTTCATCCTTAAGGTGGATTGCCCCTGATTTACCTGGCAATCTCCATTGGGCTTTTGCTCATTCCTCCTTGCTGCATCGAGATAACTCTTTGAGGTGGATGCTTGAGATGCTTCTCCATTATACCCTAGACCTGTCTTGATTATAGGAGAATGCTGTACATTGATAATCTCATCCAGAGTTTCAGATCCTTTAACAAATTTAAGATTAAGAGCCTTTGTTTTCTCAATTTCTTTTCTAAGGCCAACAATTTCACATTCTAACTTCTCAAGAAATTTTTCTTTTTCATCAAGTTGGAATTGCAGAGTATCAATGATCATATTCTTTTCTTCTAAACATTTTTTGAGTCTAGAAATCACCTCATAAAAGCCATCCACATCTATACCATCCATGTAATCATCATCTTCAAAAGCCATTAAAAGTTTATAATTATTACCTCATTCATCTTCATCACTATCTTCATGAGTGTAATAGCTTTTCTTGTTTACATTTTGTTTCTTGTTCCATCTAATACATTCTTTCCCCTTGTCAATCTTATCCTTATGAGGACATTTGGTAGCATAGTGACCGACTCTTCCACAAGCAAAGCATTTGAAAGGTAACTTACTTCGGAATCGTCCAGTACCCTGTTGAAGGTTCTTGACAAAATTTGATTCTTCCTCTTCTTCTAATACGTGACCTGACTCATAGTAATCTCCTTTGCCTGAAGCCTTGAAAGAAACTTCTCTCCTGTCTGATGGTCCTCCTTTCCTCATTTCATAAGCAGTCATAATTTCGTGTAACTGTGACATGGTAAGATTTCATAGATTCTCCTTTTCCTCTATTGTAGAAACTTTAGATTCAAACCTAGGAGACAAAGATCTTAGAAATTTTTCAACCACAACAACCTCTTTTATTTCTTCACCCAAGTTTTTCATACAATTGACAATCTCATCTACATGAAGAACATAGTTAGCCACACTTTCATCATTATGCATTCTCAGATATTCATACTGAATTCTGAGGGTTTGAAATTTTGCTCGTTTTACCTGATCATCTCCTTCATAGCTCAGTACAATCTCATCCCATATTTCTTTTGCGGATTTATACTGCATAACCTTGACAAATTCGGATTGAGATAAACATCCTAATAGAGTATTGAATGCCTTTGCATTTGTTTCATATTTCTTCTTCTCAGCCAAATCTGTAGGAGTTGCTGATGGAAAATTATACCCTGTATCTATGATATCCCAGACATCTGTACCAAGAGATTGAAGATAGGCAGTTACTCTTACCTTCCAATATATGAAGTTTGTCCCATCAAAAATTGGAGGCCTGATCGATGCTTCTCTTTCATAGTTGCTCATGATGATGGATCTTCCTTCAAGTGATCAAGCTTCTTCCGAAGGACCTGCTCTGATACCAATTGTTGAAAATAATACTGAAAGGGGGGTGAATCAGTATTATCAAGTCAAATATTCCTTTTTCAAATCTAAATGATATATGCTACTTCAGTTAATTAAACCTGTAACTATGTAGAAGGAAACCCGCGTATACTATGCAAACTTATAATTTACTTTATCTTTCAGATGTTGATTGTTAATCTATGTATCAAATAACCAATAACTAGAAACAGTAAAATAGAGCAGAAGACAATCACACACAAGAACACAAGATATAAGGTGGAAACCCAATGTGGGTGAAAACCACCTACTGCAGTTCGTCTCTATCTTATCTTTAACTAGAAACTTCTTTTTACAATTGCACTGGTGCAGTCCTTTACCAGTACGCAGGTTGCAACCTACAGAGAGCTACAACCCTCTCTCATTTTCCAGCTTCTCCTGGAAGGGAGCTACAACCCCCTTAGCTCTTGCACTGGCCAAGATACTAGTACGTAGGTGCTAGCCTACAGAAGGCTACAACCTTCTCTTTCTTCCAGGGACCACGTTTCATAAATTTTCAGACTGGATCCATGAACATCAATCAATCATCAAGAATTTATGCATCAACAATCTCCTTTTCACCAATTAGCACTGAATCAAGTAGACACTTCTGTGATAGCTGTATCCAAATCACAGTAACAGTAACCAGACACCATATCTGAACCCAGAACAAAAGATACTATCATTCAAGCTTAAAGATTATGACCCATCAATAGAACTTATCCTTCTCCTTGCACTCAGGTTTCTTCTTTATTCAAATCCAGATCTGCACCATAACCTAATCACAGTATTCCAGATCTAGCACTTTATCAGATATTCAATAAAAATTGAGATGATGCTTTGCCAAATGATCTCCTTCCTCTTTTATAGTCTTAGGCCTTTCACAATACCACGGTCCAAAACCATAATAACACAATACCATGAACCCAATACTTGGGATCAACACTTTTGGATGCAATACCACGGTCCAAAACCATAGTATCAAAAACTGTCAGACTAATACCATGAACCAACCATGAAAGTGCGTGAGATCAAGACTTTTGGATGCAATACCATGGACCAAAACCATAGGATCAAAAACTGTCGGACTAATACCATGAACCAACCATGAAAGTGAGTGAACTTTTCTCCACATGAAATAAACTTTTCTCTGCATAAAATTCTGTGAACTTTTCTCCACATGAAATAAACTTTTCTCTGCATAAAATTCTGTGACTTTTCTCTACATGAAATAAACTTTTCTCTGCATAAAATTCCATGAACTTTTCTCCACATGAAATAAAACTTTCTCTGCATAAAATTTCGTGAACTTTTCTCCACATGAAATAAACCTTTCTCTGCATAAAAATCCGTGAACTTTGCTGCACTATAATTTATCATCTGAGATGAGTGGGTTGCCATCAAGTACAACATATGTATCATAATGCCAACAAGTTGTACCTGTATGTGGAGGGTGTTTTGGGCCATTTCTCAATGACTTTCGCCCACTCTGGAGAAATATAATGAAAAAAAGCATCGACCCAATCTAGGAATGCGTCATCGGAAATGTCAAAGAACTGGCCATAGCTTTCAAGCATATGAGTTCCATGCCTTCAAGCATATGAGTTCTAGGCCTCACAAGACATTGTTCCTATTTATCTTCAGGGAAAGATTAAAAAAAGTCTTGTGAAACTCATTTCACAGTCTCTATCAATGAAAAAAGTATGCCATGATTTATTATCTTCAAAATAATTGAAAAGCAATGAAATTACAAATATAAACAATAACGAAATCAGTTGGATGATCGACAGAGGAAAGGGAAAAAAAATTCCAAAAGTGTGATCCCATACAAACATGAAAGAAACCCCATTCCTAGGATGCATGAACTAATTGGCTCATAGTCTTGAAGCGTTGGTCAATGTCTTCGGTCGATGATGTGAAGAGAGTGCTAGACTTGAAGAGGATGAATTAGCCTCATATCAGATGACAGGATGTACCGTGCATGGACTTCCTTCATTTTCCTTTCATGGAGTGTCAGCACAAGATCAATGGGTCTCTTAAGTCTTTGAGACTGCCTCAGAAGAGCCTCCATGGCAACAAAATAATCCATATTTGTAGCAGGCGGTGGAATTAGAGAGACGTGAAACCTGGAATTGGATTTGAAACCTTGAAGACATGATTATAGGACCTCGGGGCACACAAATGTCCTTATTATGAGCATTCTAGTGTCCTCCATGTTCAGTGCCATAAAATCAATGAAAAATTCAAACGCATTCCAAACGCATTTTCCTGACTTGGCCACCAACGACTGCTTGGTCCGACACTCACTTGTGTTATGAGTGGGACTCTTGTGGAACTAACACCACTTTCCTGTGTCCTTCTTCGGCTTCGTGGTGTTGTTCTTTTCTTGTGGCTTTGAGCGGTTGTCTTATGTCACCCTGCCTTGGCTTTGTCCTTTGGGCTTCAGATTTGTAGATCCAAAGTCTCGCTTCTTCTGTTTGAACTTTTGCTTGATTTTGACAGCATATCGGTATGTTGTGCCGAGCGAGGAGATGTTCAGGAACTCCATTTCTTCTTAGATGTATCTATGTAGGCAACCACGGTATTTGAGTACCAAATGCAGCTCAGAGTTCTTGATACCCAACTGTGTGTGAAGGGCATGAAAAATGTTTGTGAACTCTGGCACGTCTTGGTCTCGTCCCTACTGCAGTGTGGTCCATTTGACGTATTTTTCCTCATAGCTTTTGACAAGGTAGTACTGCTCCTTGATGGCATTTTGGAATGAATCCCAAGTGGGTGCGACTGAAAATAGTGAGCCTGTACTTTCATCCTTCTGCTCACAGTAGGTTTCCCACCAGTCCTTGATGTGGGGGGCTGCTTTGAGAAGAGCGAAAACAATCTTTTCCCGACTTGAAAATTCATGAACATAAAATACCCATCTAGCAGATTTAACCATTTATCTACGACATCTGCGTTTATTTGACCTCGAATATGGGGATTTCAAAATTAACTTGTACCTTAAAGGGCGTGGCATGTAGCTACTAGAAGTCGATGCATCACCTCTAGGTAGCCGCTAAAGGATCTACGCAAAGCTGTCCATCATCGCGTTCCTTTGTCGCTCAAGGTATTCATCGAGCAAGATTTTGATAGGATCTCTTGCCCCCTTGTCTTTCTTCTCATCTGCCATGGGAGGCCATTGAGATTTTCAAGGTTGGTCTTGCAAAAGTTTGACCAGTTCAAGCCCCAACTCCTTATATCTTGACCTCGTTGGGGACATGCAAAGATACCACTGAACTGAATTTAAACAGGAACTCAAAAAATTATAGAGATAACCATAAACACAGAGATGTTGTGGAAATAATACTTCATTTCATTAATGTAAAATACTGAAATATGCTTACAACCAGTAATGGAAATAAATTCGCTAGGGCGATGGTAGCTTATCTCTGAGAAGAGATGTGGCAGGTACATGCCTCTGAACTGTGTTACAATGAGGCTCGAAGCCCTACTTATTGTTGAGAAACAATGTAAAACCCTTCACATCCCAAAACCTAACCCTAGAAGATGAAACGCCAAATTGTGGGCCTCGTTTTGGGTAAAATGGTACATCAACTTCCCGGGGTCGTAACTTTGGCATACGATCTTCGTTTGATGCGTACAATAGCTCGTTAGAAAGATCTATCTGAGAACTACCACTTTGGGAAGGGAAACATTGGTCCATGGAGCCATGTTGCCCCCAGGTTTCCCAGGAAATGTCATTTAAGGCATCAAAACGGCTCCGAAAGTTTAGGACCCGAAAAACTGCTAGAAATAGTAAATTGTGCTACAATTTAGGAAACTAAAAAAAGCTGAAAGAGACAGTTGTGGGGTTCCAAATGGGATAGATGAGTGGCCATCAACATCCACTCAGATCAGGAAAGGATCATACTCTCCCTAGTGGAGTCACGATTTTTTTGTCTAGGTAAACCTTATCTACAGAAAGAGATGATCTCTCTAGCTCAATGAGTGGGTCTAGCAACCTAAGTGACAATCTACTAGACACATTGTTGGGTGTAGGAATTGCACTTATGCAAACTCCTCAACACTTAATTGTCAACCCGGGGGATTCACAAACTTAGAGATGAAGCACAGGGAATGCTAGAGATGGTATGAATTTTCCTGATAGAAATTCCTCCTTTAAAGAAAAGCTTGCAGAATCAGAAGAGTAGAAAGTCAATGAATCATTAAAGTAATCTAGTATTGGAACAAGAAATAATGCATTTGCAAAAGAGATTTAGAAATAAAGGAGCAACCACTCTAGTTGACTATTTATTAACTACTGAGTGTGTTTTGTTTAGCAAAGACACCTTAGCACTCTTCAACAGATGGGCCCTTCAAACCTGCTTATGTAAAGATTTCCTTCTTGAAAGAATCAATCTTACACTAGTGCAGTCTTCTTGCACTAGTACAGGAACAAAGATTTATGACGAGGGTGTAAAATGATGTATGTACTAAAAGTATTTTCTTTTGTGTAAGGTCTAGACTTTCTCAAGTCTAGAGGACTCGGCCGAAGTAGCAAGAAACTAGTTCTATTCCAGATTGACTTACTGTTATAATTGGGACTCGGTTGCCTTTAGATATGTTCAGCAGTCATGGCTAAGGCAATGCAAAAATAGGTAGCAATCAAGGGATCCAGATGTGCTGCCAAGATTCACATCACTGTACTGGTGCAAGATATGACAATCGCGGTGCTGGAACTAGTGCAAGATCTGATAATCACAGTGCTGGTGCTAGTGCGAGATCCATTCTGCACTTAAAATCAACGGTCAAGGTAAGCATTAACTATTAAGTAACATAGGAGATATCGATGAGTTATAAAAGTAATTACAAGCGAGCAATCACATAATAATAATTAATAAATGCTAAGTTTGAATTAAAAATTTAAAATATAAAGTAAATGTGAAGTGTATCATCATTCTTCAACTAGTGCAAGATGAGGGCGTAAATGGTAGGTAAAAAAGGGATAAATGGTTATGGTTTTAGGATGGAAAGATGGTCAAAAAAGGGTACAATTTAGGGGACTAACACACTTTCCTAAGTTATGATTGAAAATAGATATGAAGAAGATGGCCTACCTCATTCTAATGCTATCTTGATCTCCTTTTTTGAAGATCTTGAATCACTTGCATCATAGGCTCATTCCTGCTTCTCACAACGTTTATGTACCTCCACAAGAGATCAAGACACAACAAGGCATGCAAATACAAATAGCATATTCAAAAGAAACCTACATAATTGATCAAGGAATGTTAAGAGAGATGATACATAAGCATACACATTAATGGAAAATGAACCAGTAGTTGTATATTAATATAAAAGAAGGGGAAGCATATTCCAAGCCTTTATGCTGATAGGCTCTCCTTGAATGAATGTCCAACTCCAAGCTAAGCTCTCCAAGCACTCCTTCTCCAAGCCAAATGAGTATCATATAGGCACAATATTATCATAAGGGTGCAAATATACATAGACCAACCATTTGGGAATGGGAGAGGATGAATATATAGGTTGGGAAAGGGAGTTAGGATCTCTACAAAGATAGGAGTATGCCCTCATCTCAAGGAAGTAGCTCATAGGGAGAGTAACAAGAGTTCAAGTTGGGAGAACTCGAACTCATCTACGTCGAACAACCTCTACCTTGCTGCTCTAGAAGCTTCTAGATCTGAAGATTCTCATCCTCTTTGGGAAAATTTTATTTTTTGGACTAGCGTGGGTATACAAGAAAATAGAGGGATCCCTTCATGGGTCGATTATAGTGCAACATGCATTCATCAATGTTTTTAGTCACATAAGGGCGATGATTATCAAATTAGGGTTTTGGATCTATTTCCTTCATGGGAAGTTCAAGGCATTTTCTAATCAATCTCTCAGGAAGTATCTGAGTTGCATATATGAATTAGTACACTACATAATGGTCATGTTTCGAGCACTTTGGGGTATGTCACAAGGGAGTGTTGAGGAATGAAAAAATACTATGTAACAAGTCTCCTTGGTGTTATCTTGAAATATTGAGACTAATCCAACAACTTGCATAATACAAGGTCTAGAAGTAGTTAGATAGAATAAGCTGCCAATCATGAAATGATACATGGATTGATTTACATCTAGTGCTTCATCAACTTTACTCAATATACAACCAGTAACCATTGGAGTGCACATAGGTTTTCACTCTTTCATGCCAAATTGTTTTAGTTTCTCTCTAAGATATTTTGATTGAGAAATAAAAATTCCTTTTTCATCTTGAATTAATTGTAAACCAAGAAAGAAATTAGTATCATCTAACATTGACATTTAAAATCTTTTTTTCATTTATTTTGTAAAATTTTAACCCATCTTCTCTAAATTTCTCCCAAAGATAATATCATCTACATACACAAAAATTATGTGAAAATCATCATCCTCAAATTTTATATATAAATTGTTGTTCATAGATCCTTTTTTGAATCTTTGTTGTAGATGTTTGTCTAGCTCTTGATATCATACTCATGGAGGTTGTTTTAACCCATAAAAATCCTTTTTAACCTACACACTAGATTCTCATTATCACCTAATAAAAAAACTTTAGGCTTCTCTATACACACTTCATCTTCTATATCACCATTCAAGAAAGTTAATTTTACATCCATTTGAAAAAACTTATTTTTCTTGCAACATGCAAAGGTCAAAAACCTTCTTATAGCATCTAATCTAGCTACAACTAAAAAAGTTTCATCAAAATGAATATCTTATACTTGAGAATACCCTTTGCACATAAGCCTTGCTTTGTTCCTTACTATTTTTCCTTCTTCATCCAACCTTTTCTTGAACGCCCACTTGGCTCCAATCATGTTTTCATCATTTGGCCTTGCTACAACCTCCCATGTGTTACTTTTGTCAATCAAATCTAATTCTTCATTCATTTCTTCGACAAAAAATTGATCTTATTTGGCCTCATTGAAGCTTTTAGGCTCTACTTGAGATAAGTGAAAATTTTGCTTGATTGAAGCAATGCAAAAAATTTATCCTTGTTTGCACTCAAACATCCATGCTTCCAATAATTTGACTTTATGAGTGCTTCTTTTGAATGTGACTTGGTGGAGCCTTATTTCTAGTGGAAGTCTTTCTCTCTTCTCCTCTTCTCCAGGAAATTATTGGTCCTCATATTCTATGAAATCGTGATCAGCTGCAACATCTTGGGAATCATTAGATTTATGAAAATTTGCTTCAACAATAATACCTTAAATTACCTTTTTGGTTCTCTTGTTGTAGCATTTGTATCCATTTCTCTTCAAGGAATAGCCATGGAATATGCCCTCATCAGGTCTTGGTTTGAACTTCCCAAGCTTGTCTTCAGTCTTCTTGATGTAGCACTTGCGCCCAAATATTTTGAAGTTATCAACTTTGTTTGGTCTCCCTTTCCACAACTCACATGGATTTTTGTCACTATTAAGCCTAAGAATATCTCTATTGGATAAATATATTGTTGTTTGATTTTCTTCTCCCCAAAAGTTATTTGATACACTAGATTCATCTAGCATTGCTCATTCCATGTTTTAGACCAACCTGTTTTTCCTCTCCACTACTCCATTTTGTTGTGGTGTTCTAGCTATGGATTATTGCCTTTTGATCCCATTCTCTTCATAAAAGTCATCAAATTATTTGGAAATGATCTGACATCATATATCATATCTAAGACACTTTATCTTCAAATCAACTTCATTTTCAACAAGTGCATTAAAAAATTTAAATTTGTTGAAAGATTCATATTTTTCTTTCATAAGGATAATTCAAGTGGCTCTAGTGAAATGATCAAAAAATAATATAAAATACTTCTAACCTCTTGGAATTTTCTTCCTTGTAGGACCACATACATATGTGTGCACTAGCTCCAATGGTATGCTTTTCGTGAACTCGTTGGATTTGAAATGCACTCTTGCTTCTTTCCCAAATTGGCATGACTTGCATATTGTGATTTCTGGTTTTTGCGAATCTTGGTAAACCTCAACTTCTCCACACTTGCTAATTTTGATTATATTATCAAAATTAACATGTCACAATCTTCTATTCCATGCACAACCAAGACTCTTCTATTTTTCTCATGCAACCATTATATCTAGTGTCATAAGAAACATACATGTTGTTGTCACTTGTAATATCCTTTGCCACCAACTTTCCTGAATTTGCATTTCTAATATGAAATTATTGATATACGAAAGTCACATCATTCCCATTATCACACATTTGACTCACACAGAAGAGATTATTCTTTAATCCATTAACATAAAGCACATTTTGAGCTTTGGTCTTCTTATCCAATCTAATTGTTCCTTTGCCTTATATGGGAAGTACTGCATCATTTACGAAGATGACATTGCCTGACTTTTGTTTCCATGATGGGGGAGTGAAATTTGAGGACCTTCCTTTCTTGACTTGTTGATTTTCTTTTGATTTGATTTCTTGCTAGATGCAATGACATTTAATTGATTTTTTTCCTTTCAAAGAGTATGCATAATTGGTACATGATTGATCTTTGGCATTTTCTAGAGGAGGCTTATATCCCAAACCCATTTTGTTATCTCGTGACTTTTGCATGTTGATAATATCTTACAAGGTTTCAGATCCCTCGGAAATTTTTTTATTTAAACAGATCCCTTGATTATTTTTTTTATTTAAACATTTTTTAGTTTCTACTTTTAAAATATTGGCCCTTAAAGAAACACTTTTTTCTTCAAGTTTGTGACAATTTTCTTTCCATTCTTCCACGTGATTGGTGAGAAAATTTTCTCTCATGTTTTTTTTCAATTCTCTCTTTAAGAAAATTATATCTTCTTCACGAGAGCATGCAATAGGAGTTCCTTCAATATTCTGCTTCAAGGATTCATTTTCCTTCTCAAACTTGGCCAAGATATTTTGCTTAATCACAATTTCTTGCAACAAATTTTAGTTGAATTTCTCAAGCTCATGGAACTGAGTCTTCAAAGAATTACAAAGCAAAGAATCTTCATTCTCCTTTAAATTAAGTATTTCCTCTTTCAACGGATTATTTTTGTTTCTAACTTTGCTCAGCTCATCAAGTGCAGTAATGAGCTCACCTTCATAATAAATATCTCCATCCTCAAGATCTAATTCATTTTTAGATTCAGAGGCCATGAGAAAACATTCATTGTGCTCTTCATCATCTAAGGAATATTTTTGGTCTTTATCTTTTTGAATTTTTTGAGTTTTATCGTTGCTATTCATAACCTTCCTCTTTCCTTCCTTTTAACTTCTTTTGTGTACATTTTGTACAAAAATGTCCAAATTTTTAACACCCAGAGCACTTGAAAGGAATATTGTTGTTATGCTTTCCAAAACCTCTTTCTAATCTATTGGAAAACTGAGCAAATTCATCATCAAAATCACTACTAGAATACCCTTCCTCTTCCTTCATTTTCTTTGGAAGTTTCTTGAGCTTTTTGTGACAGCCTTGACCTTCTTGGAGGCTTTCAAAGCAGCTCCATTACATTCAAATTTATCTTCTACAATTCATATCTCATAACCTATAAGAATTCCAAGAAATTGTTCCATAGTAAGAGTGATCAAATCAGTTATCTCCTCAATAGAAGAAACATTTGGATTAAATCATACTGGTAAATCCCTTTATAATTTTTTAGTAATGATTTCATCTTGAAATTTTTCATCTATGCTCTTCATCAAATTTGGTATTGATTCAACTCTTTCAAAATATTTTTCAATATTTTCATCTTCCTTCATTTTCAATCTCTCAAACCTCATCTTGTAGGTTTGGATCTTTTCTTTCTTCACCTTCTTATCACCTTCATAGCTATTCTCAAGTTTGTCCCAAAATTATTTTGATAATTGATGCAAGGAAAACCCCACTCTACCCTATAATCACCAGGATCTCTTAAAATCTACGCCATTAGACATGCATTTGCATTGACTGTGTTCCTCGATGCTTCATTTGTTATAACAATACAGACCCGACTCTTCTTCGAACTCCAGGCTCCTTTCAAAACTTGAACCAAATTCATTATTCGATCCCACTCCAACTCGTCTGTTGACTGGTCATTTTTTTTTAATGGCGGCGGGTCCAACAGTAGGCAAAATATGCCCTTTTTAATCAGATTCTCCACGACTTTATAATCAAATTGTCATTTTCCCTTGAGGTGTGCCTTTTGGTGATATGATTGTGCTCCAGTAATTTCCAGCACTCAGACCAGATGAAATTATATTAACACCTTGTATTAATTGACCAGAACACCTTGCGCGCACAAAAGGATTATGCATTCACATGTTTTTACTTGGTTTGAGACCACCTCAAGCAACCACCTATGCCAAAACAAGAAAACATAGAAAATAAAAACGCCCAGGTTCGAACCTTATACAGCCGCATCCATAACAAGCTGTTCAACATTAAAATAACAACGCACTCCTGGAAACAAACACATGCACTAAAATCCAACTTTCGCTCCAACTTATAACGGATGCAACTCTTGGTCAATACGCACAGTTTAAAAACATATTAATGGAACCCGCGCTCCCGGTCAGCAGTTTACAATCCACGCTCTCACACCAGCGAAACTCCATGCATGTAGACAGTATTTGATTAATACACAATGTTATATATATGTGCGGAAACCCTCTCCACGCATACAAACAGGTCATTAACTATCGATTTGGAAGGCTAAGAATCATTCTGCCAGCGGACAACAACTCCACGGGTTTTGACTTCAAACACAATTAATAACATATGCTCCATGACAGTCAAACCCAACCAGGTCAACGCGTATAGCTCCACCCTCCACACGATGATATTGCGTTGGTCATACAAACAACTACACACAGTGATATATTTTCAGGTAAAAACTTGAAAGTTACATGCATATCCTCAGGTACTGTTCACACAAATTACTTTAATGCCACAGATATATATATTTTTTTCATGCAAATCAAATGCGCCCCTGTTAAGAACTGTGGAAATTCGAAGGCATTACCATCGACTCTCAATCTAATTAACCAAGTATCATTCATTTTCCTTAAGAAGGCCGAGAGGGATTTTTATCACAATACTTTTGGCCTCGTCCCTCTCTCCGATGAGATGAGAGCTTTCTGCCACCTTATTTATAATTAAAGGATACATACATAAGGAAAAGATGAAATCTTATCTCCCAAAAAAGCATGATTTTTCCCTTTTTACACAGAGATTTAAAGCTGGAAGCTTTATTCCCTAATTTTATCCTAATTTTAACTAAAAAAAACATAGAAATTCTATCCAACTTCTCTTTCCTAAACTATTTTCCCCATATCCTTTAGAAAAAGAATATTTACATACTAAAATTTATCACACCCCCTCTTTATTCCAGATTTACAAATGAGGACGGTCTCGATGCTCCTGCATCATACAGCCAACCTTAAAATTAATCATGATCTCCTGATCATGTGCCTGGATCCCATACTTTGTGCTGCAAGTTTCCATTTGCCGCTGCTTTTGTCTGTTGTTCTTCTCCAGGTCTCCATACCTTATGCTACTTTGCTCCACTCGCTGCACTTTTGCAATCTTCTGCTGTCTTCCTCTTGCTGCTGCTCTTTTGCTTCACTGGTGTTGGTCTCTTCTAGGACTCCTTCATCATCCTCCGCATAATCATTTTAATTTCTTTGTGTAGCAGACTTTCTCCAGCTTCTTCAGTAAGACCTGTACTCACAAAACAATTGTTAAAAACATAAGGCATCAGTGCCTCTTCTGCTGCTACCATTGTTGTCTCAGCTGTTGCTGCCGCTGTCGCCATAGATGTTGCTACCTCCCAAACTTCCTGTCCCTCTGCAACATGCTTTGGCTCATCACCTGCAATTTCATCTGCAATTTCATCTGCACCTTCATCTGCAACTTTTTCTTCTGGTTCACTGCACTGGCCTCTTTCTTCTGCAATCTCCCTGTCATACTGTGGATTCTCCAACCAATATTCTAACAATGTAATCTATCTGTAGCATCACTGAAGCACCTGATCATCACCTGCATATATACATAAACTTTCAGTATCAACTGTTACTTCCTTTATCTGCGCTTCAGACTTATTCACTTCTTCTGTATCCATAAAAACTTCCTCTTGTGCTGTAACAATTTCATAAGATGGCACATCCTCCTCAACACCTGTAATCACATCACCTGCAAACATACACAACTCATCAGTTTTTAAACTGCAAGTCTTTTTAGTCCTCACTGCTTCCTTCAACAGTTTCCTTTGAACCAATCTACATGTCGGATTTTCAAATTTCATCTCTAGCACAAGAATTCTAAGTCCCTTTCTCACCAAGGCAATCAGAATTTGCCTCAACCTCCTCTGCAATTGTCGCCAAATTACTCTCTTTCCCTTCAGTGGAAAGATCCATTTTCCTTTCTGCTTTTCCTGCTCCTGCAGCCGTTCTTCAAGTGCCTGTAACTGTGCCTTTATTTCTGCAATCTTTCTTTCTCGAACTCCTGTAGTCATCTCATCTCTGTGGCTTCTTTTAGAACCTCTGCTTTCTCCTTTATGACTTTTAGTAGTCATCTCCTTCGCCATGAGTTGCTCCCCTATGAGTTGCATGAAGCCTCTACCACAGCAAGCTCTCTTGCTGCCACTTACCTCACCAATCCTTCCCTCCGGATCTGGTCTCTTGGTAATCATTGGTTCTCTGCTCGAACCTTTTGAGCATCCTCTACTGCTCCTGTAGGCTTCTCCCATCTGCAACTCTGCCACATTCACTTCTCCTTCTTTCCGCTGAGATTTCTTCACTATTCCTGCAAATCAATATTTATCAGTCCCAAAAATCATCACATGCAATTAATAAAAAAAACACTTGAACCTTCAAAGGAAACTGTTCCCGCTTTGATACCACTTGATGCAAGGAAAACCCCACTCTACCCTACAATCACCAGGATCTCTTAAACTCTATGCCATTAGACATGCATTTGCATTGATTGTGTTCCTCGACGCTTCATTTGTTATAACAATACAGACCCGACTCTTCTTCAAACTCTAGGCTCCTTTCAAAACGTGAACCAAATTCATTATTCGATCCCACTCCAACTCGTCTGTTGACTAGTCATTTTTTTTAATGGCGGCGGGTCCAACAGTAGGCAAAATATGCCCTTTTTAATCAGATTCTCCACGACTTTATAATCAAATTGTCATTTTCCCTTGAGGTGTGCCTTTTGGTGATATGATTGTGCTCCAGTAATTTCCAGCACGCAGACCAGATGAAATTATATTAACACCTTGTATTAATTGACCAGAACACCTTGCGCGCACAAAAGGATTATGCATTCACATGTTTTTACTTGGTTTGAGACCACCTCAAGCAACCACCTATGCCAAAACAAGAAAACATAGAAAATAAAAACGCCCAAGTTCGAACCCTATACAGTCGCATCCATAACAAGCTGTTTAGCATTAAAATAACAACACGCTCCTCGAAACAAACACATGCATTAAAATCCAACTTTCGCTCCAACTTATAACCGATGCAACTCTTGGTCAATACGCACATTTTAAAAACATATTAATGGAACCCGCGCTCCTGGTCAGCAGTTTACAATCCACGCTCTCACACCAGCGAAACTCCATTCATGTAGACAGTATTTGATTAATACACAGTGTTATATATATGTGCGGAAACCCTCTCCACGCATACAAACAGGTCATTAACTATCGATTTGGAAGGCTAAGAATCATTCTGCCAGCGGACAACAACTCCACGTGTTTTGACTTAAAACACAATTAATAACATACGCTCCATGACAGTCAAACCCAACCAGGTCAACGCGTATAGCTCCGCCCTCCACACGATGATATTGCGCTAGTCATACAAACAACTACACACAGTGATATATTTTTAGGTAAAAACTTGAAAGTTACACGCATATCCTCAGGTACTGTTCACACAAATTACTTTAATGCACAGATATATATATTTTTTTCATGCAAATCAAATGCGCCCTGTTAAGAACTGTGGAAATTCAAAGGCATTACCATCGACTCTCAATCTAATTAACCAAGTATCATTCATTTTCCTTAAGAAGGCCGAGAGGGATTTTTATCACAATACTTTTGGCCTCGTCCCTCTCTCCGATGAGATGAGAGCTTTCTGCCACCTTATTTATAATTAAAGGATACATACATAAGGAAAAGATGAAATCTTATCTCCTAGAAAAGCGTGATTTTTCCCTTTTTACACAATGATTTAAAGCTGGAAGCTTTATTCCCTAATTTTATCCTAATTTTAACTAAAAAGAACATAGAAATTCTATCCAACTTCTCTTTCCTAAACTATTTTCCCCATATCCTTTAGAAAAAGAATATTTACATACTAAAATTTATCACACCCGCTCTTTATTCCAGATTTACAAATGAGGACGGTCTCGATGCTCGTGCATCAATAATCTACAATGCATGAATTTTATCAACTCACTCTCACTAAGTGCAACAATAATCACATTTCTTGTTTTTTCATTGTTTTGAGAAATATTCTTTCCATCAACATCTAAAGGAAGAACATGAGGAATAGCATAACCAGTCACCACAATAGAGAAACCATAAACACCTAAATTCATGAGGTTCCCCTCCATTCTCATCTTCCATAAGTTGTCATTTTCACCATAAAAAATTGGAACTTTCACATCATGGCTTACCATTATCCTTTCCCAAGTTCTCCTTTTAGTGCTCAGGCTACAACAAATGAGCCAATTCTGATACCAATTGTTAGGCAAAAGTAATAACGGGGGGGTGAATCAATATTACAAGAATATTATAAAATTTCTACAATTAAAAACTTATTCAGAAATTCATTTCAACAAATATAACAATATCATGACTGAAATGATAATCTTCAAGTCAGCTCACATAAGCCTTGAAGCGTGGAGTAATCTCAAAGATCACATTACATGTACAAATTACTAAGTTAGGTATTAATCAGAATAATTAAGGGATAAAAGCTATTAAATTAAATGTTTTTAAAATTTTTATTTTTTTTTTTTAAATTAATGTTAGGTAATCAGAATATATGAATAATCTTCTAGTCCACTCAATTCAAGAGTTATCTAAGGTCGAGATAACAAGTATAAATTACTAAGTTCTGTATTACTTGAGTAATTAATGGATAAAACTATTAATTTTTATTATTATTTTTATATAATATATATATATATATATTATATATATATATATATATATATATATATAAATATATTTAGAGGCTAAATGTTAAGTAAAAAAAGAATATTATAAATTGTGTATGCCTTTCCTCATGATAATTTACTATATTGAAAATATTAAGTAAAACATGAAAATTCAAATATTTTTTTATTCTTTAGTATTTAATAGTTCAATGGTCAATTTTCTAATGCTTAATGTGATTTAAGGTTCTTATTTATTAAATGTTTATATTATATTGAAAATTAAATATCGTGGGAAAACAGATTTCTCCACGCTCGAGCTATTGTATCTCTCTTGTTTGATCTCTTCATGTCCTGAGGATTTTACCTTAGGCTTTCTCTCTCATCCTCGTCTAGATTCCATCACTGTTATCATTCCTGAGTGTCTTCTTCCCTCTAGCGTATCTTTTGACGCTGATAAAGAATCCTCTACTTTCCTTCCTTCTCGTGATAATAACAATAACAATAAATTGTTAATAATAATAATAAGATGGTTGTTGTTGTTGTTAATAATAATAATAATAATAATGATGATGATAATAAGTTTTATTCATCTTCTTGTAATAATAGAGTGGTTAATATTTCTAGCTCCTCTTTTGACCCTCGTGTCTTCAGTCTTCTCAGGAAATGATTAAATTTTGCCCTTTCTCCTAGAGAAATTCATCATGATGAGATTATTTGTGATATCGAATTTGGGATTAGGGGTTTACCTAAAAACACTAAGGATATCATTATACAATAATGTGCAGTTGTCCTTATAAGGGAAAAGCCCCTAAGAGAAACATTAGCAAGCTTGAATTCTATGCTCTCAAATCTTTGAATAATAAAAAGGACATTTTTATTCTTAAAGCAAACAAGGGTGGACCTGTGGTCATCTTAGATAAGGAATATTATCAGTAAAAAATGTTTGACCACCTTTGTAACAGTGGAAGCTATAGAAACTCAATAAGAATCCCTTAAAGAATATCTCTAAAAAAGGGGTTCTAGCTATAAAATCCAGTAGCAATGTTACCTCCTTGAGCCATAAACTCATCGAGAGTAATCCTATCAGTCCAAAGATCTATGATCTTCTCAAGATCCATAAGGAAGGGGTTCCCCTGAGACCCATTATCAACACTATAGGAGGGCCAACCTATCTTCGGGAAAAATATTTAGCCTAAAATCTAAAACCCCTTGTTGGCCTTACATTGTCCTTTGTTAAAGACTCATCATCATTTGTCAATGAGTTAAAGGGTATAAGGTTTGAGCCTAGGGATTTTCTTGTGAGTTTCGACATTGTCTCCTTTTACACTAAATCCCCATAAATGAGGCCATTGAGGTCATTAATTCTATCATGGATCCTCATACTACTTAATTGGTTTAGATTTGTCTTACCTCTACTTTCTTTAGCTTTGGAGGGGAATTCTACGAAAAAACATGTGGTGTTTCCACTGGCTCACCCCATTCCCCTATTGTAGCTAAAATGTTCATGGAGGAATTCGAATCTAAATATTTTCCCTAAACTCAAGAAAAACGAAAGCTTTTGAAGAGATTTGTTGGTGATACCTACGTCATCTCACCTCATTGTCAGGATAAGTTGGATCTCTTTCTCCATCATCTTAACAATCAGTCTAGCTCCTTAAAACGTACTATGGAATATGAAATCAATGGGAACCTACCTTTTGTTGACATTCTTATTTCAAAGAAGGACGATGGATCATTCTCACACCAGGTCCTTTGGAAGAAAACTCACATGGAGAAGTATCTTCATGCTAATTCCCATCATTCCCCTCCTCAAAAGTTGGGTGTTCTCAACTCTTTAGCCACTTGTGCATTTAGATATTCTAATGAAAGTAACCTTGAAGATGAGAAAACCCATCTCCTCAAGGTTTTCAAAAATAATGCTTATAATAATCTCCATTGTCCTTGGGCTTTCCTTAACACTGGCAAGGGTTCCAAGATTAAGAAAGAACCCAATGATCAGTTTTCTGGGGTACATCTTCTTTTTATACAAAGGACCATTTATAAGATTGCAAGGATCCTAAGAAAGCACAACGTTCTCTTAACCTTTCGGCCCATTAGCACTATTCAAAGCTCCCTAAGATCTATAAAAGACTCAGTGGACAATATGAATATGAAAGGTATTTATGTAATCCCTTATTCCTGTGGAATACCTTATGTTGGAGAAACTGGCAACTCAGTAAATAAGAGGATTCAGGAACATGTGACATACATCAAACATGGGAGGAAATACTCCTCAACATTAGCAAAACATGCGAAAAAGACAAAACACCACACCTGCATTGAAGACGTCTGATTCATTACTAAGATAGATCATTTCCATCACCGTAAGTTTAGGTAATCTATGGAGATTGAAAGGAGGCCAAACAATCTGAATAGAGACGATGGCTAGAAAATTATCAGTTGTTGTATCCCTGCTATCTCTTCTTAAATTTATATTATATTATATATATATATATATATATATATATATATATATATATAATATATATATATATATATATATATATATATATAATATATATATATATATATTAATTATATTTCTTATTTTTTATTTATAGTTTTATCTTGACTATTCATTATTTTTTCATTATTGATTGATTTATTTAATTCATTATTATTTTAGTGTTTTGATTATTTCAGTTGGACCCAAAAAACATTATTTAAATTCTACCATTTATTATTGGAGTTGTGTTTAGTGGGACTCCTTGGACTTTCCGGTGCTAGAATATAGCGGAAATATTTGAAGTGAAATCTTGATTTGGATTATTTAAACTAGTTTTTTGACTGTATATATGGATTTGAGACTCTAAAAAAGCCTTAGGGCACTTCGATTGTGTAGGGATTACCCATCAAAATTGTGATTTCAATAAATTCTTGCCGGATTTTAGAGAGATTAGACTAAAAAATCCACCGAAACTTCCAATAGTCACACCAAAGACAACTCTTTATTTATTTTTATGTTTTTAAGTTTTAGATTTAATTGTTATTCTTATTTAAGTTGGCCAAATAATTTTTTTATTTTATGTTATATATATTAATTTACTAATGTTTTATTGTTTTGATTATTTAGGTTGACCTAAATATTATTTTTCAATTTTATTTTAATATTCTTCATTGAAATTTCCTTTTGATTAATTATTTTCCCTTAATTCAATATTACAATTTTCTTATATTAAAATATATTTATTAAGTACACACTAGAGGATAACCAACATTGGATGTTCAAGCATCGCAAAAATCTCATAATCGTGATTTAACGAAAGTTTTCTTACCTTTCACAACAAAATATTATACAAATAATTTATAGATTAATGAAAATGTTATTAGGTATGAACTAAATGTAAAACGATTTATATTTTAAATATTTTATATACTATATATATTTAATAATAAATATATATGATAGATGGAAGAGCATATCACCTATGTTAGTTATATATTGAAACAATTTTTTAAACATTAACATTATCTATATAACATACAAATATAAACTCATGAAGCATGCACTAGTTTAGGGTTTAGTCTCCATCAAGTCATTTGTGAAGACAATCTTCTTCCTATATATTTCAACCCCAATTACAAATTTCGTTATTTCCTTAGAGACAATGGAGCAATGGTCCTTTGAAGTACTTGAAAACCAATATGGGAGGGGTTATGTATGTGTTTATGAGGAATACTACCATTAGCACAAATATAAATTTTTTTATGTAAATAATATAGGGCAACAATAGAAGTAGAAAAAATGTTTGAAATGACATATGGATGAATAAGCCCCATTGTTTATATTCAGACAACATAAACACTTGGTAAAAATTGTTGTCCTTTTTTTATTTTCCCCTCTTACAATAAAATATAAGATTTCTCAAGAAAAAAGGCTTAAATCTCATGTTTAAGACCCTATGTAGCTAAGAGAGGGGGAAAATATCAACTCACAAACCGTCCTCTCACTTATGGTATTCTCCCTTTGGTTCTAGGGGGGTTGTTCGTAAGATAGGGTTGTTAGGGTTTTGAAGGTAATTATAGGACATAATTACAAAGGGTGGATGATGGTAAGTATCATGCCATCCAATATATACTCAAGAGAGGTCCCCAAACACATACAATCAAGAATTTACAAGGTGATTTGGAAGAATAATCCCAAGAAAAAAAATCCTTAAAAGGATTATAGAAGGAAATAAGTGATAGATAATAGAATATCAATGCCTTACCTTGCTAATATATATTTTAGGACATAAAAGTTATATGATTAACAAAATTGAATACATCTACACTAGATTTAGGTATGAATCCCACATTCTCCTTCCTTAAACAAATGGAAGAAGGGTTTTTTTAAGGGGAATAAAGAAAATAAAGCATCATGCCCACTTGCTTAATACTTAATTACCATCATGCATAACCATAACCAAGATAAAGAATGTCCACTTAGATTATAATGTATTCATTTAAGCTCCATCAATATCCATCCAAGAAAAGAGTCCAATGC
>APFE031040966.1:0-12540 GCA_000404065.3 Pinus taeda
AAATTCTCAATTTGATTTTTCCTTGATTAAATTGAGAAAATTCGAAGTTCCACATCAATAAACAACTTGGATGATGTTAAATTGTGTGACATGGGTTGTGTCTTCCAGTTTACTAAGTAAATTCGAGTTGGGGGAGTTAGAGTTTAGTTCTGCATGTGTGATTGCTAGTTTGTAGCAATCAAGGTGAGTTATCTTAGGTCTTTTTATTTAAAATAGTTCCAACTTTTGGAGGAACTGGTGGAAGGTCAGTTAAGCAGTGGGACTTCAATCAAACTCAGTGATCGTCCAATTAACAGATAAATCGACCCAAAATAGCTATTCCATGCAGAGAATTTGAGTTACCTAGTTGAGGTGGAGATTCCAAGGCAGTGTAACATGCATTGTAGACTAGTCTTGGGTCTACAAGTGTTGCATGTAGTCAAATGATCAACCTAAGGAATTGCACAATTCAATTAGAAAAATTTCCTAAATAATATGGGTTAATTCCTTAAGGAACAAAGTAAGGAAATAAGAGCTCAGACCAAGGAAAAATTTGACTAAGTCTAGATCAGAGGCCTTGTCATGTCCCTTCCTAAATCATTTTGGAAAAAGATTAATTTTTGTATTATGGGGCCAATTTTGGAGCTAGTGGACCCCATTCAATTTTATTAGGAGATTAGACTTACGAAACATTATTTGTGTTGTAGTTAAGTTACGTACTCCCTAGTTCGATTTGAATGGAGGTGGTTAAGTGAGGGCCCATGGTGGAGGACAAATTGGAGGAAAAACTGATCCACAAAATCTATATAAGGAAGGCAACTCTCCTCATCTCATTCATTCACCTTTTTGGTAATATCGATTTCTCTTTGGTCACTCTAGCTGCTTAGCCGAGTCAATTTTTGTTCAGCATGAGTTATTCAAGTCAAGACCTCACCCTTTCTTCAGGGGACTTTGATTGCCACCCTAGGAAGGTTTTCTTTCATTTCTTTAGGAGGAGGATCTTAGTCCCAATGATTGCATCCATCTCTAGGTGGTGCGTATTACTAGAAGACATGGGCAAGAGGAGGTCGAGTTTGTTTGTGGCTTCTTGTAGAGGAGTTTGGGTGAAGGATTTTTCAGAGAGGAGAAATAGGAGGACTATTGGCATTTGGGAGAAGTTTCGGAGCTGGAGGAGTGTGCTACTTTGCAGGGTGATTTTTGCAGTCCCTGGGCCAATGCAAAGGCAGCACTAGGTGTTCACTTGGAGGGCAGAGTATGAGTCTTTGAGGATGAAATTTACCATGGAGGTTAAGGGAAATATTTGGAGAAGTGATTGCTGCAGTTTCATGAAATTGGAGGAGGAATTTATTGGGGTTTATTGTAAGCCATTTTCTAGAGAAGCTTGGAAGGTGTGGGGGCATATTGAAGGCCGATTTTGAAAGTTCAAAATCTGACCAAACCATTTATGCATTTTTTTCAAGGTTTTCGACAAGGATCCCAAATATATAGTTTTATAATTTTCTAACCATCGAAAGTGGGGTTATCAGTCGTATCTTTGTAGTAGACAATGTAGAATTGCAGGGGATTGTGTAGGGCATATTGGAGGCCTAATTTGGGAGGTTGGATTCAGCCCAAACCCTTTCTAGGTTTTTTTGGGTTTTTTACAAGGATCCCATATTTAACATTTCAACTTTTTCTGAGCACCATAGATGGGGTTTCTTGCAATTCCTTTCCAGCTAGTAGTGTAGTTTCTAGGGACAATGCAGATCATTAGAGGAGCAGTCATTTCCAGCTTCAAGATTATTGTTTATCACCTAGGTCGTATCAAGCTTGCCCTTGATGTAAGCCCAAGTGAATTTCTCCATATTATTGTACTTTCTCCATTTCATTAATAAAATGGCTCAGCCAGTTCTTACTTCTAGAGTTTTAATAAGAATTTTCTAATTATTTTTATTTCTTGTGTCACAAATCGATTTTGTTTTTCATATCATTCTTTATTTAAGTTTGGAACATTACAGCGGTATCAGAGCATGATCTTGGCCTAGTTGTTGGAAACTAGCCAGAAGAACATGGAAGCTTTGGGTACGAGTGCACAGTGACTGGTGAAACTGGAGACAAACCCATGGCTCAAGGGGAATCTAGTATGTAGAAATTCTGGGGTAGAATTCATTGGGACTATGAGAGGTTGGCCCAATTGAGGAGGGTGACAAACAAAACCCATCCTAAATGTTACAATAGAGACATTAGAGGTGAGTGAGCTATGGGGGTGCAGTCATCTACATCATATGGGGAAAGTCAACAAAATCAGGGTACCAGATTTCCTAAAAAGAAGCAGGCGGGACAAGGACAGTTAGAGGGTGACACTAGGGGGCACTTTTTGTGGTGGAGACCTGGCTTTAGATATCAAGAGCCTGAGGAGGAGGTTGAGCATGATGCTGAGAAGCCACAGGATGGTGAGGAGCACATCGATATACCTAGTGTGGCGAGGGAGTCACCTTTATTAGATACCTCTTTGATATCCCCAGTTGACACCTTGGCGGAGGGGATAGAGCCTGCAAACATAGAGCTATTTGTTGAGGAGGTGCCACCCATGGATGAGATGTTGATAGTTGTTGAGGTATCCAGAGTTGTGACCGAGCCTGCAGGTGATAGATACCCATGACAGTTTCATCATTTCCAAGTCGACCTTCTAACATTGAGAGAGAAAACCACGACAGTACGAGACACCATTCTACAACAAAAAGAGGAGTTATAGGGTATGAGAGTGGTTTGTCCCGAGTCAATAGCCAAATTGGCTCACATTAGGGAACAATTGGATTCCCTAATAGTAAACTAGAGTGCACATTAGAGCATCAGAGAAGCCTTCTTTAGACATACATAGATGGGGATTGCAGCGTCAGTAGTTTACCTTTGCACCTTAGAGAGGGAGGGGCAGAGCCACCTCAACATATTTTATGTGTTGACTAGGATGATGAGATGAGGCTACATGAGTAACACAGGGTGCAACATTCGCATGATGGAGGGCTTGTCCTATGTATGGCAGTTCGATCATTCAATCCCTCTCTTAGGGTTAGATGACGAGAGATTCTTAGTTGGTACTCGGTGGAGTGGGTTATGAAGATGGTAGTGCACCGATGTGAAGCTCAACAGGAGATTTCAGGCATTAGGGATGTCGTAAGCCCATACTGGAATTGGGAGCCAGGTGGGACTAAATATCATTCCCCATATATGTTCGTTGACTATTACCATGGCAGTCTAGTTGGCCTAGCAATTGAGCACACACATTTGCTAGGGGTGTCTCAGTCAGCACCAGTGGCCAACCAGTTTATAGACAAACTCCCTAGGTTGTTTTGGTATGATGTTCATGCATGGGATCATAGGATGACCAACATACTCTGGTAGGAGTTTGTCGGAGGAGGTGGCATTAACAGGTCACCAGACAGTACCTTGTATGGAGTTTGGCATTTTTCACATTTGTGGGGAACAAAGGACATGGAGGGGCAGAGTAGTGGTGGCATCACAACTAGTACCTAGGAAGATTCACTTCTTGGGTCCCTAAGGGAGGATTTAGAGGGGAGATCCCCTCATAAGATAACATGGTGATGTGACGGTGGAGTTGATGATATAGGTCGGGTGTGGGCCAACACATATGGTCGGAACTTTAGGCCATCACATCCAAGGATGGGTAGGAGAATCTAGGGTAAAGTAGTGGTCTGCAGATGGGCATGGAGATGCATGGGGGTGTGTCGTATTATGTTGGACTACATTGTGGAGTGGGAGTGCCTCACACCGTGTTGAGTACATGTGGGGAGTGATAGGTGCAGTGACAGAGGATGGTACAAGATGGTATAGTCGTAGCTGGGAGTACCGAGTGGTGTACCCGGACAAGTTGTAGTGTACATTTGTATGTCGAGGAGTGCGACGATACTGGGGGGTATGTAGTGGCAAATGATGTGGTGCAACAAGCGCTTGGAGCGTTGCCTCCCAGGAGACTTATGGACAGGGCCACTACATGTACCGTTGGATGCAAGCCACCTAGGATTGATGAGGACATTGTTGAGCATCTGGGGACACCATGTTAGTGGAGATAGGGCTTCAAGGGGGTTATCAGAAGATCCAAGATATAGAGGGCAATGTGTGTAGGATTACTCTTGATCATTCCAACGGACTCTTGATTGTACCCATCTTCCTTCAGTGTTGTTTACAATTGTAGAGTGTTTGTTTGTTTCCCCTTGACACTCTCCATTCATGTAACAAGGCTTTGGAGGCTCCTCTTAGGTAGTTCTATGAGACACCTTGTGTCATGAGTCAGGATGAGATTCTCCAGTTGAGGCACTTGGTAGGTGCACGAGTTGATGAATACATGGTTAGGGATGGCATGGTTGATTTTCGAGGCAACATATGTTCCACCCCTAGGCTCACACTTGGGAAGGTGACTGATAGGGAGTTACATGGTGATTTTTTAGCTGGACATATCGAGGCGTTAAATGAGCATGAGGTGCAGAGGACAATATTCCTTGTTGGAAGGATGATGCATAAGCTTCCAGAAGTACCCAGGCACATCATCAGAAGCTAGGATAGTAGATCTCATTGTGTCATTTGGTAGGCACAGAGTTGTTGGATATTCGTGGCACAGGTTCTTGATGCTCAGTGCCTACTTATTTGATACCTACATGAGGTAGAGACAAGGCATAGAAGGGTCCCAAAAACTAGCAGCATATCACAGTGGCAAGCAAAGAGGATTGGGGGTTCTAGACCTACAGTATGGTTATGAGATCCAGGGATCCAATGGATTGGTGGGATACTCCACTCCTTAGTGAGCATGGTCAAGATGACATGCAGATTGATTCATTCATGGGTGGACACATGGGGGATCACTGAAGGCCTCACCATAGGATGAGGCAAATTGTTGCTAAGGATTGGGGCTAGCCCTCAAGTGATAGGCACTGACACTGTTGAGATGCTTTGGCAAGATTTGCCTAGCCTCCATCATTACATAGATTATGACCAAGAGTTATGGGGAGGAGGTTTTTGTATTATCATGCTAAGAAGTTAGTCATTACCAAAGTGTCACGATATCAACAGGATAGGTTCTTTTTGTGACAGACAGGGGATTCTAGCATAACAGGGCTCACTAGTTCAACTACCAGTAGAGGTGAGCGGGTTTCTACAGGGGAGGGTCATCCAAATCTTTGATTTGGTTTCCAAGATTCACTGATGGGGTGGGATACTTCATCAGCATGTCAAGATGGCCAATAAGAGGATTGCAGGAGGAGCTCATGCATGAGAGGATTCGCTCACATGGGGATTTAGTTATATCTTCAGGGGCACACAATCAGAGTGCATGGGGTGGACTATTCGGTAGGGTAGCTTCATGAAGATTTCGATGGAGTTTCACATCGTCAGGATGCTCTACATTTTGGTAGTAGAAATGCCCCTATCTAGCAGGATAGTGAGTGGAGCAAAGGGTGCTTAGTGTTGATCAGGTTGGCTTGGGATCCTAGTATCGAGGGACTCCTTCACTATACAATAATACAACGATCAGGGACGATCCAATGACATATTTAGAACCCTAGTGAAGTTTGCAGTGATAATGGGGATCCACAGTCAGAGAGGGTGCTTGTTCAGGAACTGCTTGAGGACAAGCAATTTTTGGTGTATTGGAGGATCTTGTCAGATAAGGATGCTACTTGGAAGGGCAAGCACATACTTGAGCATCCAGCACTGAAGTTACTTGGGGACAAGCAACATTTGGGAGGGGAGGAAAATCATGTCCCTTCCTAAATAATTTTGGAACACAAGTAATTTTTGTATTATGGGACCATTTTTGGAGCTAGTGGACCCCATTCGATTTTATTAGGAGATTATACTGACGTGGTTAAGTTTTGCATGATGCTGGTTAAGTGAGGGCCCATGATGGAGGAAAAATTGGAGGGAAATGTGTTCCATGGAATCTAGATAAGGAAGGCAACTCTCCTCATCTCATTCATTCATCTTTTTGGTAATATCGATTTCTCTTTGGTTGCTCGAGCTGCTTAGCCAATTCACTTGCTATTCAACACGAGTTATTTAAGTGAATATCTCAACCTTTCTTCGTGGGACTTTGAGTGCCACCCTAGGAAGGTTTTCTTTCATTTCTTCAGGAGGAGGATCTCAGTGCGATTCCCAATGATTGCATCCATCTCCAAGTGATGTGTATTACTAGAAGACACAGTGAAGAGGAGGTCAAGTTTGCTTGTGGCTTCTTGCAAAGGAGTTTGGGTGAAAGATTTTTCGGAGAGGAGTCATAGGAGGATTGTTGGAATTTGGGAGAAGTTTTGGAGTTGGAGGAGTGTGCTACTTTGCAGGGTGATTTTCACACTTCCTTGGCCAATGCAGAGGAAACATTGTGTGTTCACGTGGAGGGTAGAGTATTAGTCTTTGATGCTAAACTTTACCACGGAGGTTAAGGGAAATATTTGGAGAAGTGATTGTTGCATTTTCATGAGATTGGAGGAGGATTATGTTGGGGTTTATTGTAGGCCATTTTCTAGATCAACTTGGAAGGTGTGGGGGCATATGAGAGGTCGATTTTGAAAGTTCAATATCCAGCTGAACCATTTCTGGGTTTTCGAAAAGGATCTCGATATAAATTTTCTTAATTTTTTAAGTACTTTTTCATCTATATCTTTGGAGAAGACATTGAAGAATTGTCAAGGATTCCCTAGGCATATTGGAAGCTGAATTTGGGAGGTTGGATTCAGCCCAAACCCTTTCTGGGTTTTTCTCGGTTTTTCTAGGTTTTTGACAAGGATCCCAGATATAAAGTTTTAGCATTTTCTGAGCACCAAGATAGGGTTTCTTGTAGTTCCTTTCCTGCTAGCAGTGTAGCTTTTAGGAACAATGCAGAGCATTAGAGGAGTAGTCATTTCCAGCTTCGAGATTATTGTTTATCACCTAGGTCGTGTCAAACTTTTTCTTGAGGCAAGCCTAGGTGCATTTCTCCAGATTATTTTACTTGATCCATTTCATTAATAAAATGGCTAAGCTCATTCCTACTTCTGGAGTTTTAGTAAGCATTTGTTGATTGTTTTTATTTCATGTGTCACAA
Organism: Pinus taeda; assembly: GCA_000404065.3. Taxonomy (NCBI): domain Eukaryota; kingdom Viridiplantae; phylum Streptophyta; class Pinopsida; order Pinales; family Pinaceae; genus Pinus; species Pinus taeda. Next base: position 7,049 of record APFE031040966.1, read on the forward strand.
ATTGATTTTGTTTTGCATATCAATGTTTATTTAAGTTTGGAACATTACAATGGTATCAGAGCATGATGTTGGCCCAAATGTGGGAAACTAGGTTGAAGATCATGGAAGCTTTGGATATGAGTGCACAGTGACTTGTGAAAATAGAGACAAACCCGTGGCTCAAGGGAAATCCAGTATGCAAAAATTATGGGGTAGAATTAATCAAGACGATGAGAGGTTGGCCCATTTGAGGAGGGTGACAGACCAAACCCATCCTCACCCTTACAATAGAGACGTTAGTGGTGAGCAGGCCGTGGGGGTGCAATCATCTACATAATGTGGGGAATTCGACAAAACATATATCCTTAAAAGGAGCAAGCAGGATAGGGACTGTTAGAAGGTGAGACCAGGGGTTGCTTTTGCTGATGGAGACCTAACTTTAGATATTCGGAGCCTGAGGAGGAGGTTGAGCATGATGTTGAGAACCCATAGGATGGTGAGGAGCACATTGATATGCCCGATGTGGCACAAGAGTCACCTTTATTGGATACCTCTTTGTAGCCCTAGTTGACACCTTGGCAGAGAGGATAGAGCCTACACACATAGAGCCATTTGTTGAGGAGGTGCCACCCATGGATGAGATGTTGATAGTTGCTGAGGTATCCATAATTGTGACAAAGTTTGCAAGTGATAGATACCCACGACAGTTTCATCAGTTCCAGGGTGACCTTCTAGCATTGAGAGAGGAGGCCACGATAGTATGATAGGCCATTCTATAGAAAAAAGAGGAGCTAGAGGGAATGAGAGTGGTTTGTCTCGAGTCAACAACTAAACTGAACCGTGTTAGGGAATAGTTGGATATCCGAATGGTACAACTAGAGTGCACATTAGAGCATCAAAATAGCCCTTTTCTGACATACATATATGGGGCTTGTAGCTTTACCTTTGCAACTTAGAGAGGGAGGGGTAGAGCCACCTCAACATATTTTATGTGTTAACCAGGCTGATGAGATGAAAAGACATGAGCGACACAGGGTGTAGCATTCACAGGATGGATGGCTTGTGCTATGTATGGGAGTTAGTACATTCAATCCCTCTCTTGCGTTTGGATGGTGAGAGATTCTAAGTCGGTACCTAGTGGAGTGGGCTATGGAGATGGTAGTGGACTGACATGAAGCTCAACATGAGCTTTTAGGAATTAGGGATACCGTAAGCCCATACTGGAATTGGGATCCAGGTGGGACTACCTATCATTTGCTAGATATGTCAGTTGAATATGATCGTGGTGGTGTAGTTGGCCTAGCACTCGAGCACACACATACGTTAGGGGAGTCTCAGTCAACACTAATGAAAAACCAGTTTATCTATAGACTCCCTAGGTCATTTTGGTATGGTGGTCGTTTATGGGATCACAAGATGACCAACATACTTTGGCAGGTCACCAAATAGTGCCTTATATGGAACTGGGGATTCTTCACATTTTTGTGGGGAACAAAGGACATGAAGGGGTAGAGTAGTGGTGGCATCACTACTGGTACCTAGGGAGATTCACTTCTTGGGTCCCTAAGGGAGAATTTGCAAGGGAGATCCCTTCATCGGAGAGCATGGTGATGCGACCGTGGAGGTGATGATACAGGTTAGGTGTGGGCCAATGGATATGGACACAGCTTTAGGCAATCACATCCAGTGATGGGTAGGAGAATCTAGGGTGGAGCAGTGGTCTACGAATGGGCATGGAGATGCATGAGGGTTTGTCATAGTATGTTGGACTACGTTCTGGAGTGGGAGTGCCTCACATCGCATTGAGTACATACGGGGAGTGATAGATGTAGTGACATAAGTGGGACACAAGACGTTACAAGATGGTATAACCATAGATGGGAGTACACGGTGGTGTACCGGGACAGGTTGCATCGTACAACGGGATGTCGAGGAGTGCGACGATACTAAGGGGGTATTCAATGGTAGATGATGTGGTGCAATGGTTTCTTGGAGCGTTCCCCCCTAGGAGACTTATGCACATGGCCACTAGGTGTACCATTGGATGCAGCCTACCTATGATTGATGAAGACATTGTTGAGAATCTAGGGACACCATGTTTAGTGGAGACAGGGCGTCAAGGGTGTTATCAGCAGATTCAAGACAAAGAGGGGGTTGTCCATAGGATTACCCTTGATCATTCTGGCAAACTCTTGATCGCACCCATCCTCCTTCAGTGTTGTTTACAATTGCAGAGTGTTTTTTCCCCTTGACACTCTCCATTTAGGCAACAGGGCTTGGGAGGCTCCTCCTAGGCAACTGGATGAGACACCTCGGGTCATGAGTCAGGATGAGACTTTCCAGTTAAGGCACTTGGTAGATGCATGAGTTGACGAATGCAGGCTTAGGGATGGTAGGGTTGATTTTCGAGGTAACATATGTTCCACCCTAGTCTCACACTTGGGAAGGTGATCAATAGGGAATTACATGGTGTTTTTTCATCTGGACATCTTGAGGTATTAGGTGAGCATGAGGTGCAGAGGATGGTAGTCCTTGTTGGTAGGATGATGCCTAGGCTTACGGCAGAACCCGGGAACATCATCAGGAGTTGGGATAACTAATCTCATTGTGTGATTTGGCAAGCACAAAGCAGTTGGATATTCATGTCACGGGTTCTTGATGCTCGGTGCCTACCTATTGGATATCTACATGAGGTAGAGACAAGGCATAGAGGGGTCCCAACAACTAGAAGCATATCACAGTGGTAGGCAGAGAGGATTGGGGGTTATGGACCTACAATATGGTTATGGAATCCATGGATCCATTGGATTGGTGGGATACTCCACTCCTTAGTGAGCATGGCTGGGATGACAAGTATACTCATTCATTCACACGCGGAAACATGGGGGATCAATGAAGCCCTCACCATAGGACGAGGCAAATTTTTTATCAGGATGGGGCTAGCCATGGAGTGATAGGCATTGACATTATTGAGTTGCTTTGCCAATATTAACCTAGCCTCCATCACCACATAGATTATAACTGAGACTTATGGGAGAGGAGGCCCTTGTATGAGCATGTTAAGAATTTAGTCATTACCAGAGTGTCATGATGTTAGCAGGATAGGTTCCTTTTGCGATGGGCAGGGGATTCTAACATAATAGTGTGGGAGACTTAATCAACATGAAGAGATGGCCAACAAGAGGATTGCAGGAGGAGCTCATGCATGAGAGGCTTCATTTGCATGGGGATTAAGTTATATCTTCAGGGGCCCACAATCAGTGTGCATGGGGTGGACTATTCGATAGGGTAGCTTCATGAGGATTTGGATGGAATTTCACATCGTCAGGATGATCGATATTTTAGCAATAGATAGAGGGGTTCTAATGCCTTTATCTGGCATTATAGTGAGTGGAGCAAGGGGTGCTTCATGTTAATCAGGTTGGCTTAGGATCATGGTATCGAGGGACTCCTTCACTATAGGGTTGTACAACGATTAGGGATGATCCAATGGAATATTTGGAACCCTAGTGAAGTTTGCAATGACAGTGGGGATCCACAGTTAGAGAGGTTGCTTGTTCTAGCACTGCTTGAGGACAAGAATTTTTTGGTGTATTGGAGGAGCTTGCTAAATGAGGATGCTACTTGGGAGGGCGAGCACATACTTGAGCATCCAGCATCGAAGTTACTTAGGGACGAGCAACATTTGGGAGGGGAGGACTATCATGTCCCTTCCTAAACCATTTCGGAACAAGATTAATTTTTGTATTATGGGGCAAATTTTGGAGCTAGTGGACCCCACTCAATTTTCTTAGGATATTAGACTTAGGAAAATTTGTATGTGTTGTAGTTAAGTTATGCACTCCCTAGTTCGATTTGCATGGAGTTGGTTAAGTTTTGCATGATGATGGTTAAGTGTGGGCCCACGATGGAGGAAAAATTGGAGGGAAAAGTGCTCCACGAAATCTATATAAGGAAGGCAGCTCTCCTCATCTCATTCATTCATCTTTTTGGTAATATCGAATTCCCTTCGGTCTCTTAAGCTGCTTAGCTGAGTCACTTTTTGTTCAACATGAGTTCTTCAAGCGAAGAGCTCACCTTTTCTTCGGGGGACTTCAAGTTCCACCATATGTTTTTCTTTCATTTCTTTGGGAGGAGGATCTTAGTGTGATTCCCAACGATTGCATCCATCTTGAAGTGGTGTGTATTACTGGAAGACATAGTGAAGAGGAGGTCGAGTTTGCTTGTGGCTTCTTGTAGAGGAGTTTGGGTGAAGGATTTTTTGGAGAGGAGGCATAGGAGGATTGTTGGCATTTGGGACAAGTTTTGGAGATGGAGGAGTGTGCTACTTCGTAGGGTGATTTTCGCACTTCCTGAGCCAGCGCAGAGGAAACACTTTGTGTTCACATGGACGGTAGAGTATCAGTCTTTGAGGTTGAACTTTACCGTGGAGATTAAGGGAAATATTTAGAGAAGTGATTTCTACATTTTCATGACATTGGAGGAGGATTTCATTGGGGTTTATTGTAGGTTGTTTTCTGAAGCAGCTTGGAAGTGCAGGAGCATATTGGAGGTTGATTTTGAAAGTTCAAAATCCGACCAAATCATTTCTTAGTTTTTATGGGTTTTCGACAAGGATTCCATATATACAGTTTCATATTTTTTAAGCACCGTAGGTGGGGTTTTTAGTTGTATCTTTGTAGCAGATAGTGTAGATTTGTTGGGGATTGCATAGGGCATATTGGAGGCCAAATTTGGGAGGTTGGATTCAGTTCAAACGCTTTCTAGGGTTTTCTAGGTTTTTGAAAAGGATCCAATATATAAAGTTTCAGCATTTTTTGAGCACCAGAGATGGGATTTCTTGTAATTCCTTTCAAACCAACAATGTAGTTTCTAGGGACAACGTAGAACATTAGAGGAGTAATCATTTCTAGCTTCGAGATTATTGTTTATCAACTAGGTCGTGTCAAGCTTTCCCTTGAGGCAAGCCCAGGTGCATTTCTCTATATTAATGTACTTGCTTGATTTCTTTAATAAAATGGCTCATCTGGTTCTTACTTCTGGAGTTTTAATAAGCATTTGTTGATTTTTTTTATTTCCTGTGTCACAAATTAGTTTTGTCTTGCGTATCACTATTTCTTTAAGTTTGGAACATTATAGGTCTTAATTGAGAAGAGAGATAGGTTGTGCACTTGTAGGATAATCTTAGTTGAGAAAAGTAATTGTAATACATCTCTATTCATTTGATTAATGCAAGCATGCATTGAGGTTTTTAGCAAATTTCTTTCGTTAGATAAAAATACTTGTTGCATGTGTGTTATTTCTTCTTGCATGTCTGGGATTTTTGTTCTAAATTGTGAATTAATGTCCATAGAGCAGTAGAGTAGGTTTGTGTCTTGTGATTTTGATTAAAACTTCATGACCAATTGCAAATATACAACCTAATTTCTACATTAATTATGTTGAACTCTAATTGTTCTGAGTTTTGGAGGTTTTCTAGGTATACTTTGCAGTCAAATTTGTCCAAAATCACA
>APFE031040976.1:1646-13765 GCA_000404065.3 Pinus taeda
AAAAAAATTAGTCAATTAATTAAAACTGGAAAATTGAATAAAAATTAACATTTGATAAAATAAGATAAATTAAAAATTAAAAATTAATTAATTGATTGATGAATTGATCAAAATAAAAATTTACTTATTTATCAATTAAACAATTAGGGTTAAATAAAATTAACAACGAAAAATTGGAAAACGATAATAATAAAACAAAACAAAATTATGAATTAAACTAATTAATCAAATAAAATAAAATTAATTAATTGAATAATTAAATAAAAATGTTTATTTGTTACTTAGGATTAATTAACTAAAATAAAATAAAAATAATAATCAAAACAATAGATAAAATTATAATTAATTGGTTGATTAATTAAAATAATTTATGAATTAGTTATATTAATTAAAAGATATTTTTAGATTCTTAGGTTAAATAAAAGAAAAATAAAAAATAGAAAATTAATAGAAAGGACAATAAAATTAACCTATAATCAAGAGAGTTAAAAGGATTAATAATCTACATATTAATTGATTAAGTAAAACAGTTAAAATAAAAATAGAAATTAATTAATCAAACTAAAATTATTTTATAATATTCTATGTATATATGAGGTCCACTTCTTTTATTAAAATTAATAATATTAAAACTAAAATTAATTAATTAAACTAAGATTATTATAATATTTAGTTGTATATATGAGAGCTGTCTTCTTTATAAAAATTTATCAAGATTTAGGTTTATTTATACTATGGTCTCATCATTACTCTCTGAACTATCAATCATATTCTAAAGATTAGTGCTCAGGATCATGGTACTCCAAGAAACAACCAAGATTTATAATATGCAAGCCCAAATGTTTCAAGGTTATATAATAACTCTTCTATATTTAAATGATGTTCAAGTTAGATATCCTCAATTTCTACATAATAAAATAACCCTTGTTGTCATTCAGAATATAAAGAGGATAAATCTCATAAAGAGAAGGAAAATTCTCAACAAGAAATTACTCTTCAGAAGGAATATATTCGTACACAAATAGAGGAAATCAAAATAAAATCAATTCCTACATTTCCTTTAGCTAAAGGATGATCTATTTCCTCTCTAAATCCTCCCTTTTCGAAGAGATTACAAACTGATGAAGGTATAGATAAGAAAATAGTTTTAAGTGATTATAACATGTTAGATGAATTGGAAAATATTTGGATCAAAATTCCATTGCCTCAACCTTGAAAGAAAGTCCCTATTTTTCCAAAATAAATAAAGGAGTTGTGTATTGAAAATCCTAGAAGAAAATTAAAATAATTCTAAAGAGTGCAATTGATCAGAAATATTGAAAGCATTGTGATGCAGAAACCAAAGATTGAAAAATAGTTAGATCCACTTAATCCAATTGCAAAGGTGCATACCAATGGAATTGAAATTCCGAACACTTTGATTCTATTATGTGCAAATATAAAATAATAGGATGGATAAGGTGAAATTAAGTAATATTCAATATAACCCTACTTTATTGGAATTAGAAGATATAGATGTTCTCAAATGTAAGGGTATATTAGAATATGTATAAGTACTCCTACATCCATGGGAGTACCATATTTAATTTATGATACTAATTCCCAAAACTTAGATGATTTTTTGTAGGCCATGGTTAGCTAATATTGATGCATTCATAAGTTGTAGGTCTAGTGATATGTTCATTTAGAGTCTAAATACTACTAAAATGTTCATAGCATATGTGCTAGTAAGAAAAATAATTGAAATATAGAATGGGAAATGAATTGAAGGAGATGATGGAAACTATGAAGATATTAAACTAGTTTTAACTATCTCACAAAATTATGGGGAAGATTAATTAGTGAATTTAATTAATAATCATTATTTTTCACCATATTGTGAACAAAATTATTGTGTGCATACATTAGAGCAAAACTTTCAAGAAGAATTCAATATTGAATACCTTTAGTCTTCACAATCTAAAATGTTATTAAACTCAATGGAAAAGTTTGGCAATTTTCTTATAGAAATTTATCCATTTAAGACATTAAACATTAACAATAACTTCTAGGAGTTTAGAAAGAAATAGTTAATAAATATGTTACAAAAACATTTCTCTATATTTGCATGGGAATATATTGACATGAAAGTAATTAATTCAAATAGATGTATGTGTAGGATTTACATACAAGAGAGTGTCAAACATGTAGGACAACCTCAAGGAATGATGAATCATAATATAAGGCAGCTTGTTAAAGATGAGTTACAAAAATTTCTCAATGTGAATTTTATTTACATGATTTGAGATATCCAATGGGTTTCACCCTTACTTAGTGTGCCTAAGAAAACTTAAAGTGGAGAGTATGCATAGATTATGGATAATTAAATAAAGAAACTCTAAAGATCATTTCTCACTACCATTTAATGATCAAGTATTAAATAGATTAGAAGGGAAGAAGTATTTCTCTTTCCTTGATGGTTTCAACACATACAATGAGATTCAACTTGCATAAGAAGATGAATATAAGATAACTTTTACATGTCCATAGGGTATGTATACTTGCATGGAATGCCCTTTTGTTTTGCATAATTCCCTTATTACACTTCAGACAGCAGTATTAGGTACCTTTTCTCACTTGATGGATGATTTTGTAGAAGCTAATATCGATAATTTTACTATTTATGGGAATAATTTTCTAGGGGATATCGAGAATTTGGAGTAAGGAAGCTAACTTTTCATTAAGTCATTAAAAAATCATTATGTTTTTTAGCAAAGGAATTGTTTTGCGTCACTATATTTCAGGTGTTAGAATCAAAGATTCATTAACGGTTGAGGTTATATCTAAAATTTCAGTACCAACATATTAAAGAGATGTTAGAAGTTTTCTTAGATTCACTAGTTAATATATAAGTTTTATAGAAAACTTCACAAAGATTTCTTCACCACTTTTCGAATTAGTAACTAAAGATTGTGAATGGCATTGGAATTATATTTGTCAAAAAGTTTTTGAAATGTTGAAACATAAATTCTGAAGCACCAATTTCAAGAGGGAAAAATTGGTGCCTTCCACTTCATATTTTTAATGATGCTTCAAATACAGCCATAGGTGTTGTATTGGGACTTAACTCCTTATGCTATATACTATGTTAAAATATGAAAGTTCTATGCAAAAACTTGAAAGGCCTATGCAAAAAATTTAATGTACTTTGCATAAAACTGAATAGAAGTAAATTTACTTTTCAAATAACTAAATATAATATAATGCACTTTGCATTAATTTGAATGTAATTTGCAAAAAACTAAATGTGCTTCCCAAAAAATTGAATGTTCAATGTTACAATTACATAAAATGTGGATTTCTTCTTCAAAACATTTGAGATCAATGATTATATATAGAGCATAAAGTTAAGGATCATATGAAGAGAACCGAGAACAAATATGACACAAATATATTTTCTTCCAATGACCGCGGAAAAACCCCTAAGGGAAAACGTGAACAACTCTTCTTCTATTATATTTCTTCAATGGTTGAGTAGAGTAGACAGAGAATAATAATGCATAAAGTCACCAATGTCTCATCTACTTTATTTTGAAGTGAACATGCCTTTTACTTGAAGATCTCCTCCTTCTCCTACATATCATGTGGTTCACACTTTCTCTTGCTCCTAATGCATGAAGTAGACAGTTAGCTCATTAAACTTTGTTTTTATAGCTTATTATAATTCTTCTTCTTTACATGATTACTTGAAAAATAACAATGTTTGATGTAGAGAAAGTGTTTCATTAGTAGAGATATATCCCATAGCGAGAAACCACCTTCCAACTTCATCCATCCATAATCATTCCTTGCTTCCAACAAGACCTTCACCAATTTCATCATCTTACATAGAAACTCCTCGAAGCATGTTGAGAAAACCCAACCATCTCCTAACCTTGGTTTTGAGTTCTAAGTGACCCTAGGAATTTTCTCACTCCATTCCACCTATCAGCCACCTTCCCTAAGCCTTCAGTCACCTCTAGCACCAATCATTCTCCTCTCTGCTATATCTTGTACAAATACACATAATCATGTAGGTTTTTTGCACGTCCAGTAGGATTTCCTATAGTGGCTTGTTTTGAGGCCAAAATTGAGCAAAAAACCGTAGGAAGCAACACAAGGGTATGTGAGGGTCTCCCAAACATTCCAACCATTCTCCAACATCCATAATCCTCCTACCATATCATCAAAAGAGATTAGGGTTCACAGTTCATTTTCCATAAAAATAATAAAAAGAAAGCAACAAATATATTTGAGTCTTTTACATGCACAATAGTGGTGTTTGATGTTTTGAACTTCAATGCTTAGGGAAATAACATTTCATACATGTTAGCTTGGCATTCTTGTGAAGCATAGTTTCTGAGCAGTTAGTTATCGAATGGTGTTTTTTTAGCACAGTATTTAAGTAATTTTCCTTATTGCAGTAGACAAGATTTCTCTTAGAGTAGATTCCTCTTTCTTTGATTTGTAATCAAGATTCTTCTGAATCCATAGAAGTCTGACATGAAAACAATAGTTCTCTCTTTCCACTTAAACAATAACAAAAGGAAGAACCATCAATTTCACTTGTGTATACAACACTCTCACCTCGATGTTTGTACAAACCCTAGGTTGATAAAGTAAATCTGTTAGCTCCACGAGTTGAATCATTCTTGCTGCAATACTCATTGTCATCAAAAGGTAATGCTAAAGTTGATGCCCCAAAACAGGACCCTCCTAAATCTTCTGTTGATGATGATTCTTGAAGAAACCGGAATTATCCTTGCCTCATCTGTGAGGAGGATCATTACACTAAGGATTGTCCCCAATGATCTGATGTTAGTCGCATGCTAAAAGAGACTCTCGCTCTCTTAAAAGAACCCTTTCCATAGCCATCTATTTTTTTCTTTGCAAACACGGTTTGGAGATGTCATCAAGTCATTACATTGGTTTTGTTGATGGTGCTTATTGTAGCACTCATAACCTCCCTTCCACAACATGAGTACTCTATGAACCTAACAACGAGCTAATTAACTTACAAGGTATCTTCCTTGTTTGAAGAACCAATAATATTTTGGAATAGAGTGGAGTTATTGAACTCTTGTGAGAAGAAATTTCTCTTTGAATTAGGGATATAGTTGTCAAGTTGGATTCGCAACAAGTTGTGTTACAATTAAAAAATCATTACTCAGTAAGAAATCCATAAATATTGCATATGTATCTATGTGTTACATTGCTGGAAATAAATTTTGGTTACATTACATATCAACATATTCCACATAATTTAAATACATTAAGTGATGCATTGGCAAATTTTGTTCTTGATAAACATTTACGTCATTTGTAAAAAATGAATCATGTTATGAACGCATAAGTAGAAATAAAAAATGCATATATATATATCACATCTTCCTCACTGTTTACAAGAAAATGTCAAAAAATAGATTGTTCTCCAACATTTGGCTTTAAAACCCTACAAAATGTGTAAAAGACTAGATAAACTATCAAACTGCATGGTGCTCATGATAGCACGAGACCGCTCTCATCACCTGGCCTAGCAATCGACGCAGTCTCAAAGAGACTCCGAGTGTATGTCTCTACCAATCTAGTGGAAAATTATTGATAGTGGCATAATCTGGAACCCCTCGAGTGATTGCCTCTAGATTGCACTCCATATTTCCTAAGGGGTCAGCACCTTCCTCGTAGTCTTCACCCACTATCGGAAGGGAAGCTCAGCGTATTATTGGGAACACATCTCACAGTCTCTCTAGTCCCACATCTGTACATTTATCATAAGTTGAGTCTTATCTTACACTTTTATAAAAGTCATAAAACTTGAAAAAAACAAAAAACAAGTTTTTACCTCGGTCGATCCACTATTCACCTAGTGGTAGAGGCAAATCACGATCCCCTCTAAAATTTTTGTTAGACTAAGCATAGCCATCTACCACAAGTTGTTAGCATTCAAGCCAAGTGAATAACTGTGGTGGATAATGAATATGTTGACCTATGCCTCCTTGAGGCATGAGTTGGCTCCATCTCAGGAGCCTTAGATCTTGTGGGGTAGGATGTGGTACTTATGCCCACTGACACTAGAAAAGGGGCAATAGCTCCAACAAGAAGGTGACCAGTATAGAACTAGACCTGAATTGCTTCAGGTGTTTGTGCTTACCCATGGTCAGTTGTCGCTTCATGTTTGCCTAGTTGCCTCTACACTAGTTGAAGATGGCGGGGGTCAAACATGCGATATCATACCAAAATTGAGACTTGGTAGCCTCATGCACGTATTATGTTCTAGATACACGTGCCATGGTGAAAAAAATTATTCTCAGAATGAGGTTGTTGGCAATTGTTGCAATCTTCACCTTTCCTCCATTGGTTATCTCGGCACCAAGATAGTATCTCTGGACTAGTCTCCTGGTACTCTCACCTCCTTAGTGAGAGCCCAAGACTTGAATTTCTTCTCTTCGGCAGGATAATCAAGTGATGAAATAGATGCCCATCTCCTCGAGTTTCAGTTCTTGCCCTTTGATGATGAAGATATCTTGATCTACATCCCAAAGGCTCATTAGATAGGGTAGAAGTTCCATACGAGCCCTCAAGAGTGTGGTCTTGAAGAATAGTGCACAAATTGATATGTTAAGAGTACAAAACAAGGAAAAAGGTGAAAATGTTACTTTTTCTAATCTCTATCCTAGATGTAGGAAGAAACATTCATTATGAGAATGTTCTTTTGATAATACTTATATTTTTTATATGTGCAGAGATTCATGCTACATAGGACTTCCTTTTAATATCAAGGCTCATGTTTATTTTCCAAAATGAAGTTGGGACAAGTCAAACAAAAAAACCTTGTTATGTTGTTATTCACATCCACAAAGTGATTGGAGCACCACCCTGTTAGAGTCGGTCCTTATAGCCCTCTCTCAGAGATATTTTCGTTTTTGCATATCATTTTTAGGTGTCTCACTCGTTCCACTTCGTTGCATTTCGTTAGGGGCATGCCATTTACTGATGAGGGGGTCTAGTCGTCTTGTGTTCCCTCATGCTTGTCCCTGTAGGGTTAGTCAAAAATTTCTCAAAAAATCACCAAAGTACATGATCATTTTATTCTCATCATAAATGATTAGTTTCGTTAAAAAAAGGGTCTTTAATCCTAGATTCTAGGGTTTTCAATCCCGTGCATACACATAATAAAAGCCCACATGCCATGAGGTTGGTTTTAAAAGATTTTCATTTAATAGTTTTCCTCAGAAAGAATTTAAAAAAAAAATTGGTCCAAAACTCTGTTTTGGAACCGAAAATTGTGATTGTACATAATTGTATTTATTGTATCTCAAAAGGTTTCAGAGCAAGCCTTTGATTTTTTCCAAAGCCAAAATATTGGATCCCTGCAAAAATCAAAAAAACATTATCAGTTCAAGACTCAGAAAAAGCCAAAGAAAAGCATTGTATTAAAGCTCAAATGTCAAAGTGCCAAACATTATAAAGTGGGTTATTAAACAAATTTAAATCAAAGTGAGATATTTTCCTCACCCATAAAAGGGGCAAACAAGTTCATTTATTCAAAATATCCGAAGGCAAAATCATGCTTGAGTAATTTGGAAGGCCGAAAACTACATTTCATACCCCTTAACAGCATTTTGGAGGTGCGCTGCTCATACAAGGTGTGCGCTGCGCATATAGAGGTGCGTTGTGCATTGGGCTTCAATGGCTAGTGTAAATTAAAAAAGGGGCTACGCATATAGAGGTGCACTACGCGTTGGGTTTGTGCGCTGCGCACTAGGTTACAACACCAAGAAAAATTTGTTCATGCGACCAGATCATACCAAATCCACTCCAAAACTTGCAAGTAGGTATTTCATTACTACTCAGTCAATGTTTGAAGTCTGTTTCAAGATGGGAAATTTGATGTATTGGGTCTTGAAAAATGAAACCCTATGTTCATGTCAAAATCATTCCTTAAGGGTTTTTTAAAGGACATGTGGGTGGTTTAAATAAGATATCCCATCCTCCATTGATGAAAAACATTCCCATACTCATTTGTAAAGTTTTCGTCAACATTGCAATAGGGTACACATTATACTCTTGTCTATTTGTCAAACAGTGATTGTTTTATGCCAATTCATTGAAACAAAGAATTACCATGATGCCTCGGTTTTTATGATGCTTTGATAAACATATTTGGGTTTTGAGTATGCACTGAAATTTTGACTTCACCACACCTATATCTCTATACATATCACAGACATCTTGAGACCAAAACCATGTCAAACACAGATTCAGTGTATGAGCAGTAGTATGACAGTGATTCCACAATGGAGGGTAATGTGCCACGGAGGTCTCGCAGAGGTGGCGAAGGTGGTAAGCCTCTCAAGAAAGAGCTTATTTCTTTGGTTCAATTGCAAGCTTGCCCGCTTGCAATGGATTGTTTTCGTCGTCAGTCATGCTATCACTATTGTGAATTAATTTCACAATTCCAGCATCATCGTGAACTAGCTCGTTTGTTTGTTCTACATTTACATGATGGCCATGTAAACCTCACCAGAGTTGATTTGTTTTGTCACCAGAGACTATCGTAGAGGCCACTGGGATACCAAATATTGGAGAGCAATGGAATAAACGTCAGCAGTTAGAGAAATCCTACTATGAGCCATACATCAAACCTGGGTATATGAGTCACTTGAATAGAGTTTTTCCTTTCCAATACCTGAATGATCAATTTGCACCTTTGATGAAACTTATCATTCAGTATTTCAGTTGTGAGGGTAGATTCTCCCATCCTTATGTGTACCATGTCCATTTTTTGATGCATTTTAGAAGGGTACGTATGATGAACATTCCATACTTCATGTTTCATAACATAGAGAGGATGGTGCCTCTTGTACAAAGGAAGACCTGAGCACAGTAGCATAGCAGTATTTATCATTACACGTTGATCAAGTTCGTAGTGGTTCATGAGTTGGCACAACATGACATTACTTCGGAGGATTTTGTTTCTCGTGACTTCTTGTGCCTGAGCCACCTCCACAGATAGTTCATGATGAAGGAGGGCCTTCATAGCAGTTTGACATTACTGAGACCGAGCATGTCAATGCTCCGGTGTATGTGACATATCAGCGAGGCCACAGGGCCTTATTTGCAGCTACACGAGTACTATTTCCACATGGTGTGGAAGGGGTCTCGCCTTCTTCTTTGGCACAGGTAAAGGTACAGGTTCACGACAGGGCAAGAGGTCAAGGCATAAGAAGGGCCCTTCAGGAGGGCATGATATTGATGCTACATTTATTGATGTGGATAGGAGCTCTCCTAGCTCGAAACTGAAAGAGATCTTCCAAGAGCAGAAAGCTGAGATTAATAACTTGAATGAAAAATTACTGAAAGAAAAATGGGTGATCAATAATTTGGAGCAATGCAGTAAACAGTTAGAGGATCAAGACACACTTATAGAGCTACGACAAATCCGTGAAGACCGACAGGCTGCCCGAAGACATATACATGAGATGACACCTATTGAGCAGGAGATAGAAGCTGACCAGGAGACTTGGCTCGAGAGGGTCAAAATCCACTTAGAGAATTTGTTGGCAAAGGCTAATAGAGATAAAGACATGCTCTATCACATGAAACATGATAATTGGGCTCGCATGCATGTCAACAAAGCAAAAATGAAGATTTTGAAAAGGAGGTTGAACCAAGCACTAAAATGGCGAAGGAGGTCGGATCCACATAGAGTTTTGGCCGAAGATTTGCTAGCTGAGTATAACACATGATGGAGGGTCTTCACTCCAAATTTGAGGAAATTTGGAGAAATGTTTGTCATTTTTAAATTTTTGGTCCCAAAAACAGGTTTTTCGGTTATATGACCAGCGTGCCTGCACTCGCTTTTGATTGGGACACTTGCTGGAGGAAAACTTGGTATTTTTGGGTTTGTCATGGTAAGTTACGCATGATCGGTTATTTCCGAAGCATTTCATTAAGTTCTCGATGGTCAAAAGGCCCAAAAACACCATGAAAACCACCTTACTGCCGCCTTTTGCAATGGCAGGAAGTACCTCTGAGAGAATGCAATTTTGAGGGGGCAAATGAGCTCCAAATTGGAAAACTCGACTTGGGTTGGAAAGTAGACATCTAGGGCTTTCCAACGAGCTATTGTGAGAGCAATTTGGATGCCAGGAAGGGCCTCAGAATTAGTCTAAAAGGTGCGCTGCGCGTAGAGAACACGGCGCTGCGCATAGAGATTTTTTATGAGGTTTTCCTCCTCGAGCTCAGGAATTCAGCCAGTTTTCACCAGTTTCACTTCTTCATGTGATTTTTGACCCAGCTTGATTTAATTTGATGTGTCTGAGATAACTTGGCACCTTTTTACCTCGCCCTAGATGATTCATTCGCAAATTAGCAAAAAATTAATGCAATCAATCAGTTTCCTTCTTTTTATAGGCAAGTTGTTTTGGTCACCTAGATTCTTGCTCCATGTTTAGAATTTGTTCAAACTACTCCTTGAAGGAGGAGCTCGACCCCTAGAGGTTAGGGAATGAGGTTAGTTTGATCTATATATGTAAATTTTCAGTCAGTAGCAAGGGTTGGACTCTTGGGAAGATTTTGGCACACTATTGTACATATTTTCCATATTTTGGCTAAGAAAAGACCAAGGTTTTGTAGCACTGTTCGGGATCCATGTTTCTTTACCTTTTCATGGTGTGTTTCTTTCAGTAATTCTAAGATGTTATGTCTATCATTTTCCTTCTTTCATATTCTACAATTGAACAAATGAAGTGTTAAGGTAGAATCCATCGATGGTTATGCTTTGCCTTTAAGTTTGTATGATTTTCCATGTTTGCATCTATTTAAGGAGAATCCTTGAAAGCTTCTTGCTCTCCTTAGCTCCTCACCAGTCTGATCTACCCACTCATTCCCTTTGAAATCATCAAGACGATCGCCTACCTTGCCCCAAATAGACCTCTGCAAAAAACTGTGCCTCATCCCCAAGCCCAAATTTGCCTTTGCTTGTTTCAACACAAAAACTCCTAAAAACTTAAATCAAACCTATGTACTGCATATCTAGCGTAAAATTAGCTTTTGTTTTAGTCATCTCGAGCATCATCGATTATCCTTGCCAAGATTGACCCGGAGAGAGCCCTCTCCTATCCTCGTAGGGCTAGCTACGAAGGTAAGCTCGGTTTCATGTAGCCTTGAGTTTTACCTTATTTCAGCCTAAGGTAGATTTGAGTGCTAACACACCCTACTATGGAAAACTTGGCCATGTGAGCCACAAAATTCATCTTCATCAAAGGGATGGCAACGTTCTTATGGTAGAAACACCGACTACCCTCAATATTTCCAACAATATCCTCAATATCAACCTCAAAATTATTCTACACCAAAACCTCCAAAATGTGCCCATCCATAATTCCAACCTCAATTGACTACAAGTCAACCCCTTCAATTACCATGTACTTCATTTCGTCAATTAAATGAATTACCTTCTTACCAACTCGCTAATCCCAATAATAAAGTGGCTTAACAATCGATTTATAATATCCAAGCCCCAATGTTTCAAGCTTATATAATAGCTCTTCTATATTTAAATGATGTCAAAGTTAGATCTCCTCAATTTCTATATAATAAAATACCACTTGTTGTCATTCAAGAATATAAAGAGGATAAATATCCTGAAGAGGAGGAAAATCCTCAACAAGAAATTACTCCTGAGAAGGAATATATTCATACACAAATATATGGAAACAAAATAAAATCAATTCCTACAATTCGTATAGCTAAGCAATGATCTATTTCCTTACAAAATCCTACCTTTTCGAAGAGATTACAAATTGATGAAGGTATAGATAAGAAAATAGTTTTATGTGATTATAACATGTTAGATGAATTGGAAAATATTTGGATCAAAATTACATTGCCTCAACCATTAAAAGAAATCCCTATTTTTCCAAAAGAAATAAAGGAGTTGTTTATCGAAAATCCTAGAAGAAAATGAAAATAATTCTAAAGAGTGCAATTGATCAGAAATATTGAAAGCATTATGATGCAAAAAAAAAAAATGAAAAATACTTAGATCCACTTAATCCAATTGTAAAGGTGCATACCAATGGAATTGAAATTCCAAA